>JAUMHA010397160.1:0-11464 GCA_032359765.1 Saxidomus gigantea
GTTCTGAGAGATCAGTGTACCGCCACAGAATGCTCTTTTATCCTATCAAAAATATTAAGATTTACAATGTATTGATAAGTAAAATGATATTACATCACTGTCTTGCTAGTACTCAATGACTTACGTACCATGACCGTCTTGATCGCTCAGCTTCAGTGAATAGATAAATGATTTTGTTAACGAATTTAATATTGGTCCACATAATCATTTCAACCTGTTACAATTTCAGACAAATCCATACTTCAAGTTTCTGCAAAGTATCTCACACCACTTACACTAACAGTTGATAAACCAGCTTTAAATGACTAGTTAATTACTGGACAGTCGGCTCCATGGGTTTGAAAATACTCGAAAAGATGATCTTCCAGTCACTGGGTTTTATTTACGGGTTTAACTGTTAGTATAAAAAAAGTAGAAATTAAAGTAAACAGTATAAAAAACGAAAAAAATAGGTTTTGGAAAAACATTTAATCGAATAAGATCGTTAGCTTGATAGGTCGGTACGCAAAGGATCCGGAACATAGTTTCAAAACGCAGGTAATAAACCAAAATTGATAAAAATAGTGACAAGACACATGTAAAAATTCCATCTCAGATGTCCACATCTGTGACAGAAAATACAGAAAAACACCGCGAAAGAGAAACTGACAGGGAATAGGATTATCTATCCAGTATCATTGGTGGTATAAGCAACGAATGTTGAGCGAGGAAATGTTTAAACTTAAATTGTTTTCAATTCATTCTTAACTAACAAAATCACTGCAGAAATCGGAATCCCGTCCAGCTCTTATTAAACTTTGATACGACAGCGACCTACCCTTATGGTGACTACTACATACCCCAAATATTGTTTGTAGCGACATTTATATACGCATTTTCCTTGAAACCCAAACACATCTGTTGAAAAAGGTGTATTGCGTAGCTTTATAGGTCTTTGTCAAACTTACCTAGCAAAATATAGATATTTTCTGGTGCCCATGGAAGTTTTATATTTTTTTCGAACTCTTTGATACAATGTGCAGCCGTCAAGATATATTTCTGAGAGATCAGTGTACCGCCGCAGAATGCTCTATTATTCTATCAAAGATATTAAGATTAACAATGTATAGATAAGTAAAATGATCACCACTGTCTTGCTAGTGCTCAATGCCTTACAAACCATGACTGTCTTGATCACTCAGCTTTAGCAGTAAATAAAAAATGATTTTATTAACGAATTCGATATTGGTCCACATAATCATTTCAACCTGTTACAATTTCAGACAAATTCATACAAGTTTCTGCAAAGTAACTCACACCACTTACACTAGCAGTTGACAAAGTTAATATGAAGCCAAATCAAGTTTTATTCATTTATAAAGTTGGACTTAATATAAAGATACATAAGCTCCATAACAGACCTTCTAATTATTGTTATGGAACCTCACTATGTAAAAGGATATAACATGACTTTACTTCATGATTTCGTGCTGAGCGTGAGATTGTGCTAAAGAAGCTTTTATAAGCACGGGGCCAGCTTTAAATGACTAATGCCTGTTCCATGGGTTTGACATTGCGGCTTCTTATACGGGTCTGTCTACCATGAAACTCATTTTGTGAACTTTCACAATGGCCTAAACAAATGCGAACTTTACATAAAACACAATTCACTGTCTTGGTTAACATGCCTGTTATGAAAACATTTTCTTAAACATCTCTTCGTTTTATCAACGGTAATTTAGGTCCAAACACAGTACAACTCACTTTAGTATTGATGGTTACATGCCAGGGATTTTCATCAGGCCGTGCATCTTTGCCTTTCGATATCCTTGTGCTTGCCATTGCTGCTTCATCAAGCACCGATATGCCGCAATCTAAAATGAATATTAAAAATATTACGAATTATTTTAGCACTTATTAATTCAAAATCTTATCTTACAACAACATGTTTAAGATTGAAATCCGTCGGCTGACATGAAATGTAGGAACCGTTTCAAAGAAATGGTCGCCGCTCAAAGTTACCACGACTGGTGATGTGTCTTAAGGAAAAATCAAGAATCATAAGTGATTATGTTAAACTACTACGTTTGAAACAATATTTGAATGTTATACTATAGTTATTTATCCTGGGCGAAGTACATACTATAAATCAAAGCTCGCTGACTAAAATGCAAATGAAGAAATGAAAAACGTCCCAACTGTCACATTACCCAACTGTCACATGACCCAACTGTCACATGCCTCAGCAAAACAAGCAGTGGACTTTAAAGATACAGTTAGGATCAGGAGTACTTAACAATGATAACAAACGAAGGTATGAGTTTTTTCTAATACGTCAGTCCAAAAAATTCAAAAAGGTAGAATAGTGTTATAAGTCCACATTAACCAAATGAACACACTTTATCATTTAAATTTTGAAAATTCGGCCAACAGAGCATGCTATATTCATTTTAATAATATTTGAAATCATAGAAAATCTTGATCCTCACATTTGTCGAATAATTCTTCTATTTGTCACAGAGTTGAAAAAAATTATTCCAACTTTTAAAAGCTAATATCAATCTCTTTTGTCCTTATCAATGAAAACAACACACGCTATTTTGCTGACTAAAACGCGAATGAAGAAATGAACAAGAGTTGTCCCTCCGAAGTGACAAATGCCACTAAAGAGGTGAGACGTCTCCATGTGCTGAACATTAGTTTTAATTCATTTAAAATCATTCAATATATAACCGAGTTACTATCTGGACATGATCATGTGCATATATAGAGGATTCTAATATGTCTGACCTCTATGTGTGACATTGAGCTTCAAGGTAAGGATGCTGGACTTGCATGTGGCATGTCAGCTCCACGTGCTCAACAATTGTGCAATATGTAAGTTTAAATCCTTCCATGCGTAATAGAGTTACAATGTATATAAAGTATTCCATTAATTTTAAACTCTAAGTGTGACCTTGACTTTTAAGGTAGGGACGTGTGTCTTGCACGCATCACATCGTGTTGATGAACTGTACATTGGTGCCAAGTTATCGTTAACTCCTTAAATGCATGACAATGTTACAGGTAGGACACAAATGTGTGCATATAAACAGGGTTCATTGGCCTTTAAACTGTAAGTGTGACATTGACATTGACCTTTCAGGTAGGGTCATGGGTCTTGCACGCGACACGTTTTCTTGATGTACTAACAATTTGTGCGAAGTCATTTTAAAATCCTTCAATGCATGACAAAGTTACAGATCGGACACGAAAGTGTGCATATAAACACGATTCTATTACCTTTAAACTCCAAGTGTGACCTTGACCTTTAAGATTGGTCATGGGTCCTGCATGCGATACATTGTATTGATGTCCTAAACATTTGTGCCAAGTTATTTTAAAATCATTCAATGCATGACAAATTTACAGCCCGGACACGAACAATTTTGAGGACTGACGTACGGACGGACGGACACCCCGACAGACAGGCGGACGGACGATGCGATTTTAATATGCCCACCTTTGGGGGTAACAAACGTCTCAATTGTCACATGACTGAGCAGAACAGTCGATAAGTACTAAATATTGATAACAAATGCCCAAAATGGCTCTGATACATTTAGATATGTAATAAGTTTTGTTAAACTTAAAATAACTTACACATTTGAGTTTTTAGGTTTTATTTTAATAATCAGTCTGAAAAGTCGGATATAAGACCGTGCTTTTTTCCGGATAATTATATTTTAAATTGTAATTAATATGTAACACAGTTAAACAAATTGTTTCCACTCTTATAAGCAAATATCGATCTCTCTTATATTTATCGTTAAAAATAGTTATTTCAGAGAGATTCGTTTCTTATAAAAATGTTCTATTTTGAAACTATCAAAGAAGAGTAACACTGCTAACTCAAACAAGATTAAAATTACATTAATTGAAAATACATGAGCTGAGAGCGCATCTTAAAAGAACAGCGGATAGAAAAGCTCAAAGTCTGTTCAAAACCTACATTTGCTCAAAGGTTTCAAATCAATCACAGTCAGTTTTCCCTCTTTGTAACTATAGCAACCGTAATTGTCTTCGGCTTCACATGTGTACATTCCGGCGTCTGACAAGCCAATGTCCTTAATACCAAGGTAATTGTTGGTGTATTTCTGAAAATGAAATTTAAGTGAACACAAATTTCATATCATAATTAACAGGTCGTTCGCAGACTTACTCTTACTTTTTTGGTTTATCAGTTCTAAAGAGAATTCAATTTCAAGAAAAATATATAGTAAGTACATTGTATCTAAATCATAAACACGTCTAATTTGAAATACAAAAAAATCATCATTTTATGCCAACTTTTTCTAATAAAACCATTAATGATAATTTCTTTTTGGATATGGCGGGAGATATTAATTTTCCTAATAAAAAGATATAGAATCTCATAATAATATACCAGTAATTCAGTTTACGTCCTGCATTCAAGCGGCCTTTTTAGCTCTTATACAAAATAAAAAGTGCTACAAGTGTATTTTGTATATACATGTAAACAAATGTATATGCATAAGGCCTTTGCGAATACATGTTCAGATAACGATAGCACATGGCTATAGTCAGTTTTAGAACTATGCATACCAAAATGTCTTTTTACAGAATGTTTATTATTCTCTGAGACCAATTTCTTGAATATTATATAATTATGAAATAATGTTTTAATAAAGCTTTTGATTTCAATTGAGATTTCTAAAATCAAACAATGAAAAGAAACTTGATGACAAAAACTTGTGTTTCAATACAAACTTCGAAATCTGACAACTAAGATACCTTGAATCTCGGGTTGTTGCCAAAATCAATATAAACACCATCTTTCTTCCAGCGGACTTCTTTAGCACGTGAGTCCACGTGACAAATCAACAAGGCGTTTTCGTTAATCTTCTTGCTCTCTGACTGTGGCCCAGGGTATATTCCTTAATGCAAATAAGAAATTCATGATTTTCTATTGTGTAAAGCGAGTGTACTCTACGATTCTAAAATAAAGCAATGTATGCTCTGATTAATTAATTCCATAAGTTTAAAAGACAAAGCTTTCTTTTAATAACTTAATACTACCCATTACTAGAATATAATGTTAATACTATATACGTTAATATATGTTTTAGCGATCATTTACGATGAAGATCACAGTAACCTACATCAGCTTTTAAATTAACTAATCTAATATTTTTAGTAATACATTTCAAACGTCATTCACAAAACTCGCTTACTGACGTCGCAATCTTCTACGATTCTGTATTGAAACGTGTGTTCCGCTGTCCCAGATGACGTTGAAGCGAAACATGAATATTGTCCTTCAAGACGGTCAGTAAACTTGTCAATCTGAAAACAATTGCAAAATTAATCAGCTTTCAAATAAAGTGTCTGTCTCGGTGGGGGACTGTTTCATCTACTGGCCGGGAGCATATACATAGTTATTATACCATAATCTTAATGTAATGTATAAGCCGAACATAAATCTTGTGTCACGTATATTTCTCATATTGAAGAAATTACGGTCATATACAGTCTATATACTAGTATTTTATTATTATCAGACGTTTTGCAGCAACAAATAAAAGTGTCACTGGGTATTTTTTTGCAAATTTGCGGGATGAAATATTATACTGGTACTGATGATTTATGACCAGTGAAATCAACTCTTGTTTTATACATTACCGAAATGTATTTCCGAAAGTTCGCTTTAATATCCAAATTGTCTCAGGTAGCAGCCAAACATTGAATAGTACTGTTTATTCTTGGTTCGGTAACGTTATTAGTTTCGTAATAAACATTTTGGATATTGTATAAAATATAATGATAGTAAATACAGTTAAACAGCTATTCTTTTTACAGCAGATGTATAACTACGCGAAAATTGTCCATCATTTCAGGGTTCAATTACCTTTAATAGACCTCCGGGGAAAGTTCCGAATCCTGACATGTTTCCATAAGCTTCTATAAACGTTCCGTTCAGTGTCCTAAAATAGAGAGATAAATGAGGACGACAACGTTAAAAAGACTAAAAAGATTAAACTGACTCAAAGTTGTTTATTGGTCAAGCTGTAATATATGTAACTTGGTCAACGTCTGTGATGTGCTTTGTTACTTTAAAACCAGTTGCAAGATGTTGTTTTGCAAGATAAAAAGCTTCACCTTTCAGCTCCTGCGAGCCGGAAGCTCTGGGTGATGTGTTAGAACTCGTCAGTCGTCAACATTAAATGTAAACGCTACTTGTCAGAGTTACTTGTATACTTAACATGCTCTGTTTCATAGTTGTCATTCAATGTAAGCGTCCATGCGACCATGAACAAAAATGGAGAACATAGAAACTACTTGTACGTTTCTGATTGGTAAAAAAAATCGGGGATCAGTCATTATACATTTTCCGACAAATTAAAACTGCTCTCTCTTTTGTGAATACTACAGAGCTATTTCTATGCAATAAAGTGCTAGCACTTTTGCATACAGAGCTAAATTAAAAAAGATTTATAGCTTTTTACGTTGACTGATATCTCTTTTAACAGCAGTGATAGCTCTTTATCGTAAAGTGCTATCTTTCCTTTCATAAAGAGATAAAAAGTATCACTTTAACGTAAAGAGATATCTTCCAAACAACCTTATATATATAGCTCTTATAATTATAGAGCTTTCTCTTGACCTTTAAAATATATATCTTTGTCTTAAATTGATAGCTTTATAACTTACAGAGATATCTCTATGAAATAAACATTTCCTGTATTCACTTATTGAGTAGTAAAACTGCTCACCATATGTTTGCAAGTGGACATGATTTACTTTTAGTTATATAGATTTGATATTGAATTAAAATCGCATTTTCAATATTCTTCTATTTAACCCGTTTCTTCATGTATTTTGAGAATGGGACCTTCTGACTTCTAATTTGGGCAAGTCTATTTCCTTCAATAGGGGTGTTTTACAGAATTTTAATCCAAAAGGCTGCATTTTAAATCCTGATCAGATTTTATGGTATTTGTCATTTGCTTGAAGCATAGCTGTTTGAAAAGTAGACACTAGACACAAATGGTTCAAATATCAACATTTCTCTTCATGGCGGATATTGTAACACTTAAGATTTACCGTTTTCAAGATTTCACACTGCTCTATCATAAAATATTTGAATCGTTGTGCTGCTTTCGAATTAATACCTGCTGAAATGTTTTACCAGGGCTATCTCTCCTTTTGGACCACTGTTTACATTGTCCTGATACAATATATGTAAATACCTTTAATCTGCATTTGTAATAGCGTACACGTAACGAATATGTTCTCAGATATACCGGCCATCTCTTCTTAATCACTTTTCTTTAGAGACATATTACACACATACACAAACAATCTATGGTAAACTACTCTTTCACTGCCAGTTTGTTATAAGAAAAACTAACCAGTTGTATGTTACTTCCACTCCGACTGGAACATCTAGTGTGCATTCTTCGACATGACTTTCGTCCCTCTTCAAAGATCGGTCCACAGGTGCTATTAAGAAATTCAGTTGAAAAGATTCTTTACCCTGTAAAAGAATGGATAGCTATATAGGAATTGACAGACCTGTTGAGAATTTTGGATCAAAACCAAACCTTTTTGCTCATCTGAACTGTAGGATCTGGATGAGGTGTTAGAACATGTAATTTGTCCGGGGTCAATTGTACATCTTCCGTTGTCAACATTTGTTTATTGCATTTGCAACGGACGTCCGTTTGTCCGTACGCCCGTCTGTCCGTCAGAAATGGTTAACGATCAAGATCTGAAGAGATCCTAGGTTCATAAAACTTTGTAGGCGTACTGGTCATACCTACCGGAAGACTATGAATTTCGTAATTAGTTTGCAAAACAGCCAAAGCCATAGTAACATTTAATTAAAAGTAGTTTTCCCATATATAACTGAAGAACAGTTAGTCCTGGGATCATAAGTATGACTTTGAAGAGTTATTGGTCATGATTTTGAGGCAGCTGGTCAAAGATCAAAGTCGTTATGAAATGGTTTCCCATCTAAAATGCATAGGTTGGTATTAGGGTTATATAACATAAAAGTAGGCTTATTGGTAATAAGCATTAGCAGACCCTTTTTAATAAATGGTCAGATGGTCAAAAGCTAAGGTCACAGTGACCTTTAAGTAACAATAGTTTCAGATAGATAACTGAGCGGTTTGTCCTAGGATCACATAACAGTGTCTTATTAGTCATGAATTATAGATGATGCCTATACACTTTTTGGCCAGTTAGTCAAAGGTCAATGTCATAACGACCTTTAATGAAATATACAATTTCTGATTCTCAACTAAAGAACGATTGACCGTAGGAATAAATAACCTAGTAGGCTTATTGTCATGGCCAATAGATAACCCCGTTATATTTTTTTGTGTTATTAGTCAATTGTTTAGTTCAAGATTAAATTTAACATATCAATGCGCTGAAAACACTGGCGTTGTTCGGGATTGAACATAGATTTCGAGTTCAAAGTTTCAGGAATATAAAATGCAGAGTAGAATATGAGAGTAAAGTCAGTTGATTTTTCAAGCCTTTCCCCCTACCGATACTCCATGAATGACCACGTTATAGGTTTAAAATGTTGACGGCACTGCCTATGAAGTAGCTTCTATTATTTAGCGTGGTCGATAGAGCCGCGTTTGACCTGAATTCGAGTAGCACAGCGCCGGAAGCCAGTGGCTTAATTGTCTCTACATGTTTAATTTGGGAAGAAATTTCCATTGAGTTCGAATCCCAAATGTTTGATAATGATACCGGTTACAGCACGGAGCATGTGCCGTGTTGCACTTTTTTCTATGGGAGAGACTACTATCATGTGGTTGTCCCAGAATTCTTGAGAGGTTTTAAGGGGTGCCTCCTAGGGTTTAATCTAGCCGACATGCCTGTTCTTGAGTTAAGTTTTCTCATACATGTATATTTTTTCTGTTTCTTATGCCTTTCTTATATTTATCGTTTTTACTTTAGCGATTAGCGACAGCTACACTCTTATTTGTTTTACTAACAATTTACAATAACTTTTAATAAACAATCGATTCAAATAGTTTCTATATAACACAATGAAACTATATAATGCACTAAATATGGTCCAGCCGTACACAGTGCATAATTACGACAACAATGCCGAGCGCACCTCCCCAGATAAACAACCCAAACAAGCCAGAGCAGACCTAATTACAAAATATACCAAAGAATAAACCAAAACACATGTAATACTCTATTTATCAAATTAATAAAAAGAGGTAATTTAGAATGGATGCTGTTTATGTAACAGTGTCATTTTTGACGGAATTCCCTTTTAGTGGACCGACACCTACTTCTTGTCCATTCTTATTACTTTGTACAGTTCAGAACCGTGTTGACCAGTTTTTATCTATAACTTGTCTTCCATTATGTTATCACATGATCAGTCACGGGTTTACTCAGTTTTGTGTGACGAAATGAGTTCTGTCTATAAAGCATGAATTTGTACATTGGCGTGTTATTCTGCCGTTCTTTGTTTAGTGGTCAGTTTGGCTTTCTTGGAGGAAGATTTCTCCTGTCTTTGTCTCAGATCAAAAACAGAAGAACTTTTAGTTCTTAGATCACCTTACACGGTAGATCTAGTCAAATTGATGATAATCTATGAATGATCCCTATTGAATAAGAGGTCGATGGGTCAAAGTTCACTTAAGGAAGAGGGAGGATGTCAAAAAGAAAAATAAAATAAAACAGAGCTGTCACGTATAAGTGAGGAATATTCCCGAGATATAGTTCTTGTGCAATGCACTACTTTTTATGGCTTAAATAGCCCATATTCAAAGTTCGATTTAAAAAATGCGTATTGCATATTGAGCACTGCATTTGCCCTAAATCAGGGGGGTGAACGTAGCCCCGTTTCTTCAGATGGTTAAGCGACAAACTGGTATCTGCGGAGGAAAAATGGCGGATTGTGTTGTTTGAAAAGAAAGTAGAGCCATATTTTGACGTGTAAGTAGACTTGTAGCATACTTTGAAATCTTTGAGTACTTTCATCAGGTGAAGAAATATATAATCTTCAATCGGCTTTTCGTTTTAGCTTCGTAGGTGCCATACTTAGCCTGTTTGCTTGAACATTGTCCGCAACGATCGATGTTTACAAATGCAAAACGATCGACTCCCGGTATTCTTACGTCATTTCCAAGGCAGAAACAAAGACTCTGTACTTTGTTTTACAAGTTATCATTGCAGCTATGCCCACTGTAAATTGTTGTGCCGGTGACAGTGACTATATGGACTATATGGCCGAAAAAAATAGTATTATGTACTTTTCGTGTTTCTGCAGAGAGTCTCTGCAGAGAGTATTACGCAAGTTTTGGTATCTGACTTCGTTAATTTTCAATCGCTATACGCCCCCGTTTGACGACTATTTACGCATAATGTCCATCATACTCACACGTTTGCATGAACACGTTTAAAAGCAGATTATAAGAACATTTTGAACTGAATATACGTCCGTTTTCTCATGTACAATGTCAAAAACAAAAAATGTGTTAGGTACAAAATTTATAACATCCGTTATAATATGTCATTGAAATATACGTCTAATTTGTTTAGATATCTACAACATTCAGAGTCTGCTAGCACCTAAACAAAAAGTCTAGTGACAACGTATTAGCGTTTTTAGGTCGTTATATACAAGTCATATTCTTAATGTTCATCAGTACGTATTATTATAGACATTTGTCATTTGTCTCTTACAAGTGACAACTATTCTTTTACAAATGTAAATTCGGATTTACAGAACACTTCGACCGTCAGACTGAACAGTTCGAATTTGTGTATGACCATACTAATGACAGCAAGTACATTCAGTTTACACAACGTGTATGAAAGAATAGCAAAGGTAGATTAAAGTACAAACAGATTAACAATGGTCATGTTCTTATTATGGTGAGCCTTGTAACCCAAATAACAGTCATAATCTTTACAGAAAATATTTGGATCCTATCCCCCGGATAGAACCTTTTTATCGAAAGCCTTTGGGAGGCGTTGATGAGAACAATAACTTAAGGTTTGGGCTAAGAGGCCCTGCAGATTAACCGTCCACAAGATTTACTATCTGAGCCCTTGTGATTTTGACTTTTGACCTAGTGATCCAAAACATTTACCATGCACAACTAGTTATGATACTCTGTTTCTGTGACTAAAAAGCATAAACTCATTCTTTTTGTTTTTTGACTTTGAAATGACATTAACACTGACCTTGAAGAGATCAAAATTGAATGTCAAAATAATGGTACATACATTATTAAATGTATAAATAATACATTTGAACGATTGTGTTTCCAGTGCATTGATGCAGAAAATCAAAAAATATTTCAGGTTAAAGGTGGATACTCAGATTTTGGCCATGTAACAGATTTGTTTGAAACTTAAACATCTGATCATTTACACTCATTTAAGTTCACTTAGCGCTTAATTCAAGTAAGATTTTCACTGGAGGTATTTTTAA
>JAUMHA010397171.1:0-11464 GCA_032359765.1 Saxidomus gigantea
TGTTTTGTTTCACCGTTTTTACTTTCTAGGAATCTAAATTTTTGTTGAACGTTTTCCATGAAATTTTCATTATTTTTTATTACTTTCTCACATTGCTACTCTGCTACATGAACTGAAATCATTTATCATTACTGTCGATGAGTAATTACATTGTGCAACATTTTAAAGTGATAATACCATTCAATATGATAATCGCAACTTTAATGTAAGACATTCATCAATGGTTTAGTATCATTAAAAAGCATTTCAAAAGCTGTAGATAAATAAAATAATTACATACTGCAACGGTTTAATACCTACTGAGCATAGTTAAAAAAATGACAAAATCTGTTTTGACCCGCCAGGCCAAAAAATGATTTTCCATCAATTTGATATGATAAATATGTATTAATGAAAGACATGGTTGAGTGAAACTAGTAAATCAGTTTGTAATGCATATTTGATTAAGATTTTTTTTCTATCTGTGGTTGAGGATTGTTTAGATACATGTGCATCTTTCACAAGTACGGTTGTACGTCTTGCATGCAAGTGGCTTCACATTTTGAAAGTATCGGTCTTATATGTTTCATCTAATCACAAGCTAACCAATAGCCGTGCAAAAGTTATCCAGTACATTTAAACATGGCTGAAGTTATATTACCCTTCAAAACACAGTGGATGCTTTAAAAACATATAAGGAATAAGCTTTACCAGGTTATTTCCGTTATCGACAAATACAAATTAAGATATACATAACCGACAGGGTGGATTTTATATTTTTGGACTAATATAGTCCTAATGCAGTATTCATAATTTATGGTAGAAATAAGCCTAAACGCCTCCAATCGTATTCGTAAAAATCTTATAATCATTAAATGCTTAACATATTTCATATTATTTGTAAACCTATTACAAAGTATGCATAACTGAAAAAATATAAACAAACAAATTGAGTATGTAAACTATCAATTTTTAAACGTATAGTTTTTACATGAATCGGAAAGTGAGTCAAAAGTGAGCAAACTAAACAAAAGGTACAACTATAAAACTCAAAGTATTCCAAATGGTCATTAAACAGGACATACTCATTACACCCCCACTTCCTTAAGCGATCTTTCTACTTTCAAATATGCCATTCTGTACCTTTTCTCTAATCTGATGCAGTGGTTAGGGAGGCTGCTTTGAGATCAAGAGGTCCTGGATTTTACTGTGCTGTGCTTTGTTGCAAAACAGAAAAATACACTTATCCCTTTGCAAACATACAACAGCCTTTTACTAAACTGTTAGAATATGAAGTATGTTATTTTCAGACCATCCAGATTTTCCTGCTATACAGGTACTTGATTTGCAACGTTCTGTGGCTTGTCAATAATGACTGGATTTATATATTACACCAACATCTGCAAACGACCTGCCTGAAACGGACCAATATTTCTTGCGCTATCATTATTACTTATCGATCCGTTTATAAATTAAAAAGACTGCACATGCGCAAATCATGCATGGTCTCTCAAATTTCTTCTCCTAAAATGTCTTCCTTTTTTGCAACTCAGCGATATGAAAAGCAAAATTGATAGCGTTTATTCTTTTAAGAAGGAGAAAATACTAATGCACGATTTGCATTTCAGCACGACAAACAGTCGACAAGTTCGTAATTGAAGAAATATACCTGTATATGTTAACCCTGAAGCTGCAAATGTTCTTACGTTTTTCAATATGGAGAGTTTCACTGAGATTAAGTGGGGATAATCACTGAAAATTTGCAGACAAAAGAAATAGCATTACAGACATAGTTCGCAAGGCTGAATAACTTGCCGGCAACAGGGTATGAGCAAAATCAGTTTTTCTTTCAATATTGATTTACGTTATAATGTCATGTAACATGCTGGTATTTGCTCATTTTACATTGTACAAGAATATAAAATTGTCTCAAACACTTATGTATCTGCAACATGCATTGCATAGACCTGGACATTTTAAGGTTAAATTCTTACAAGATTTGTAATAAAATAACCTTCAGTTTCCTCTAAGCTTTACGCCGCAAGTACATTATACTTTTGTTCTTGTGCAGTGGTTTTATCAAATTACCGGGAGAGACGTTTGTTTTACATTTTCTTTGCTAGCGTCAGACAATGATCGAGTACAAAGCTAATATAATCTAGTTTTAAGCAAGGAAACCACAGACATGGATGTAAAACAATACTGTTTTCAAGAAACAGTGGCAATGTAAGTTAAAGGCATGTGAGTTTTAGAAAAGACCTATTATAGACTAGGCCTCAGACGTAGGAATCGAACCATGGGCAACTACACCTGAAACATCCTTACGATTTTGTTATGCATATTTCAAACCTCGCATAACAATGTCATCCTATAATTCAATTATCACGTCCAACTTAGAGTCCAGCACGTGATATGTCGTAAATGAGAACGTTTCGACCATGCTGTTGTATCAATGTTTTTGTATCCGTAAGATTTTGAAAAACCTTGAAAGTTCTTTGTTTGCAGGTGGTCTTTATTCACAAGTGTGTCTACTATATATGTATAGTGTACAGTGATCTTGCATGTTTTTATTCGCAGGGTGGTCTTTAACACAGGTTTGACTGTACATAGTAGAAGAAACAAAATACATATGAGTTACTGTTAGTGTGCACCTTCAGTAGCACTTACAGACAGTAAGACATTTCAGGAAATACAAGTTTGTGGTGGATAAACATGTCCTGCTTATAGGACAATATAACGTTGGTAGAGTTACATACATGAGCAACTCTTATAAAATAATTTCAAAATCTCATTTTTTTTAAAGTTTTACACTGTCTATATGTAGGAACAAGCGATACTCCCTGGTAGGCATGATAGTGTTAAAATTTGACAATTTGTGTGGCTGAAGAATTCCTGGGACATTACCTAAACCTAAGAGGTTTTAGATGAAACGTCATAAACGAAACCTTTCCATGCCCCTTGCAGCAACTTTTCATTCCCCTGGGCGGGATTCTATTTGACACCAGGAGCATGATGCTACACACTTAGTAGATACCTATATGTACATAGTGGTAGATCCGCTAGACAATGATACACTATCAATAATATGTGTGTTGCGATTTCGCATATTTCAAATTTTATCCTTAATTTATGTATCTCTGACCAGGTTGAACAATGTACCAAATTTTTCGGTGTTCTACATTAAATGGATTTCTTTAAGCAAACTTCTAATGTAGTAAAAGGCTGAATAATGTTGATCTATGTAAAGTTTCATAATTTTTCATCTTGTTGTTAATGGAAGAACTGACGCATAAACTTTAAACGTTCACCAGACAGTGAGTCATTAAATACCTCACAAGAACATACAAACAAATTAAACCACACAAGGTTAAAGATATTAGCAGCAAATTGTAAAATTTACAAACATAATATCCAATATACACGAAGAAAATAAGCAGATACCTGGTGTTTACTCAGGGGATGAAATAGATAAAATAACTGTCCATAAAATTTAGAAAAATCTATATTGGTGTGGCGTTACATAAACAACATTTAAGATTTGTCAGCAAATTCTCATAAACGTATTCCAACGTAATTGTAAACGTCCGGCTTAATGGTTATGGCATTTTATATACGAGAATTCTTGTGTGTAGATTTTGATATATAATATACTAAAGCTGATCACTCACTTGAATGTATATCTAGTTGTTGTCGGTTGGAATCAGATTTGATTTTTCTGAAGAATATCTGAAACGACAAAGATATAATAAATGTATTTATAAGTAAGTTGTTCACTGATTCAAATAAAGATGCTTTACAAAATGTAAATTGCAGTTAATAAATAACATCTGCATTCAATATGGACTTGTGTAATATTTTCTTTTGTCTTATACACATGCAGCTTTTGTACAGTATGCTCTTATTAAACAAGCTTTCTAGTTCAGTTGAAGAATTTCAAATACCACCTTACACATTAAACATCAGTAAAGTTAACGTGTTGTCTGTTTTAGACATGAAATGTAATATGATATTCAACTTTGTTTACCGAAGAAAGAACAAAAACAGTAATTAGCTTCTCATTCTGAATGCATCGGGTCATTAGGCACAATGCAACAAACATAATGCTTTTTGTAAAGACAGTAGGAAGAGTGATTCTTGGTTTCATAATTACACTAAATGTTGGCGTTGTGCATCGGTTTTTAGCAGAGATAAAATTACATTTCACCTTAAAGGGGCAATCCCTACATCTTGCAGATTATATCATCGAAACATAAATAATGTGTTCAATGAACGTAAATGATAAATAAATACAGCACACATTATCAACATAGAAACTTATGTGATAAATCGCTATCCGCCCATTAATTGTACAACAACAACTTTACATAGAGTATTGAATGGTCTACGGTACTGCAACACATTTTTAAAACGCTGATTTCACCGATAATTACTTGAATGAATAGCTTAAAATTTTAGGTTAAGTAATTGTAAACATTCTATTAATTGTACTTTTGAAGTTATCTAATTCGACACCACTTATAGAGTGTCTCTTTAAGTCAATAAATCGAATAATTAACACAAACCTGTAATATACAAATACAACATGGTCTATAAATATAAATTTTACACTTGCACAATTATTTACGTTCATCATATAGAGAAAGAAATACTATTAATGAAGTACGAAGAATAAATTTGGTGAAAGATGCATTTTTTATTGGAATTTACGGTCTAAAATCACAGTTACCTTTTTGGCATTAATTAAAAAAAATGGATCGTCCTTTTCGTTTCTGTAAACGTATTTAATTAAACTAACAGAATAAGACAATGATATTCTGACATATGTGTTATTTGCAGTTGAAAAGGATTACCAATATTTTATAAACTCCTGTTTCGACCATTTCAGGTAGGTTTTTTTGCCTACTATAACATGAAAGTCGCGGTAAAGAGAGCTCAACAAAGCGGAGACCAAAAGCCCGAGTAGGAAGATTCTTGACGGCAGTAAATAAAACAAACCGGAAGTCGAGAGTTGTAATCACGTAAATGAGAACATACACGACAATGTTAAGATTTTTGTGTCGCGCTGTCGCCTTGACGACGTTCGCTTTGTCGAGATTTGTGTTTTGAATACCGTGTCTTTATATTCACGGGTTTTCGAATTTCGGTTTGCCGTTGGTGGCTTTCGTGCGTTTAAAGTACATAAGCGCGGCAAATTAACAAAACATTACAGCTGTGGTGTAGAGGTTAGGGTGTCGGCCGCTCATCCGCCACGACCGTACTTCCTCATATGGCACCAGTACTGGTTCTTCCAGGAAGCGGACTCGAGAGTGACACGATAAACTACAAGCTTTCTTCACAATCGAGCTAAAATAAATTAGCATAAACTAAAACATTACAGATTTTGGGCAGCGTCGCGTTGGTTTGTTTTGACTTTGACATTATGTCTTCGTGTAATGTAGTCACGGAATATGATATGATCTCATGACAGTTTGTGTAAATATTCAAATGCAATTTAAATTTGTGTAAGCGTGCAATTAGGAACTGTAATACTTAATTTTAACAATAATGTATTGTACAATGTCATGTATTTCCTTGTTGAAGAATTTCGCTTAAGAAGAAATACTTGCAACGAAATGTAGACAACGATAATATCATATGATCTCAATTCGTTTCTATATAATTATGAAGTTTTGCAAGCGTGCAGTTAGGAGCTGTCAGAGAAATCACTATCATGTAACGCTACTTGTATTCTTAAAGAATTAGGAAACTGTTTCGGTGTGATTTGCGTCGACGCAATATCTCACTTTTCCTCCAGGGTGCAGAAATAATAACATATAACATGGCAAAAGAACGTAAATCCGCGAAGAGAAACAAATCTCCCAAGAATAATGGAGACATAAAACTTGTGAAAATCTTAGGATATTTTCCAGATCACGTTTCTGTCTCAGCACAAGTACTTTGTAACGTGCACGTGAACCATGTCTAATTCTTTATGTCTTGAAGCTGCTCGTTCACAGTTTCAAACCTGTGAAAAAAATCAATTTCTAAAAAAATGATATATTTAAATATAAAATGTAAACGCAATGGCCGCAGTCAACAACGAACAAATCTAGGTAGCACTTTGCTAAAATCCATTGAACCTGTTGATGGATTTAGTTTAACGGCACCGCTACGCTATTTTTATTTTCGGATTGTGTAATTATAATTTGGTATCGTTAAGTTTCAAATAATACCGAAACGCTTGGCAGGAATTAATACTGGAACAATTTTATTTTACTATTCATTCTAACGTATGTTTTTTTCAGACAGTTTTTTTAAATAAATTTTGTTTCACCAAAATCTGAGGTATAAAACACTACGCTGTGTCAGCGAAATAGACAAGTATATTTGGCATTCGTCACACTCAATTTCAACTGTGCCAATTTTTCACACATTTTTGGAACACCTTCATCTACAACATAACGCTACTGTAACAATGCATTAAAACTTTAAAAGCAAATGTAGTCTGTTAGAAATGAGCCTAGCTTATTACGTGTGTAGCATATTGAAAATAACCTTACGCGCTAATCGTAGTTGTTTTGAAAAAAGATATGACCTTGTACCAAACTTTTAACTTAAACATTAGACATTTAAACACCTAGAAACATTTAAGTTTAAATTGTTTCTCAAATTTCAAACCTTAAGAAAGGTAAAAAGAGAAAAACCGCATAGAAAACTGAAATGGTGTGCATATCAAACAGTGTCAAATGGAATAAGAGATATAGAACTCGTCAGAAAGAGAAGTAGACAACTCAACAGCCACTGAGTGATAATAAACCTCTTGCATTATTGATAACAGAAGTGCTCGTTAATTTGTATTTTCTCTCAAGCAAGTACATTATTGTTAACGTATCTTAAAGTCTTTATATATCGATTCTTTTGAAGAAACAGAATGTTTACTTCCCGTCTATTTTCATGTCAGTAAGTACTTAGGTCAATTTTGTTATATTTTCTATTTTTAAAAAATGTGGTCAATTGATCAAACTATAAATGCATAAAATACATATAAATACTATAAAGAAAGTTTCTTATTTAATTATGTACGTAAGTCTTATGATTAAATCGGCTTAAACTCTCTAGTACTAAAAAAATCGAATCCCTTGTCTTTTGTGTAAGGTTGTTTGTGCACTACGCATGCACAAATACAAACTACATTGTAATGTTAAACGTTTAATAAAAAAGAGAAAGTGAATCTAAAATGTGCATGAGTTGTGGATAAGAAAATCCCACCCGAGGGTTGAGATACGTCCAAAAACGAGGTTCTGCCGAGGGTTGGATTTCCTTATCCACAACTAAATAGACATGGTAGTTTTATTTTCTCACCGTTTTAATCGCATTTCCCCCCAAAGTAAGAAGGAATTAGTGCAAATAATAAATTACAAAATAGCTTCTTCAATTGTAGTAACAGTCTAAATTTGCTAAATGCGTAGATTGTAGACTTTACAACATCGTAAAAAACACTAATTAAATTTGTAATGTGTACGAATGGATGACTGGACTGGATTGCAAAATGCAAACATGTATGTCTGCCAAAACCTTAAAGTCATCCTCAGCAAAATAATTCTAATTCAGCAATGAATATGCACTTAACAAGTGAAACAATCACACAATGTCAAGGCAAATAACGGGACAATTCATCATTTATATTTTTTCCTTCTTTTGAGATGTTCGTTAGAAAACATCTTTAGAACAGTGTTAATCTTTAAGAAACGACATTTTGCATTTTAAACGTGCAGTACCGATTTGATAACAAGTTAGCAAAGACATTATATTACACGTTATAAAATGTAGTGTTGTTACCAAATGCATTGTTTTATTGGAATTTCCTTTCTAAAACTAATTGACAAAGTATGGACTGCGCTTCACTATTCTGTTCAACCTAACCTAATTAAATTACAAAATTGTAAATTGTGCATACTATATTGGAAAGTTTAAAGGGATGTTTTAAGAAAGAACGCAGTTCTTGTGTCAACAATATTTGCTGACTCACAGAATAAGAAAACGATATTGTTATACGGGGGTTATTTAAAATAATTGAATGATTTAAATAGTGTATGAATTCCTGTGTCCCTTTAGGTTTCGTTTATTTTGCATAATGTAATATGAAATGCTGCAAAACAAAACGGAGGTCAAACACCCGAACATGACGACACTTAAATAGAACAAACGGAAGACGAGAGTCTAAACCACTTTTTACGTGATGTTTACCGTCAGTTGTTTTTTATTTGAGTGAAAAAGTTGATCTAGCATAATCATTTTTGATGCCAAATAATACCGTGTCTATTTTTTGCCATGCTAAAATATGTGTGACTGTAAATAGAAGGTATTATATGTAAGAATTCCATCTGTTATTAGCAGCCATAATTTTATACAGATTTCCTCGAATCTATTGGGATTTATGTCATCAGTTGATGACACTATTAGCCGTTTATCATCAAACGCTTTCCCCTGAAATACATTCAAAACGAAAGCTTGTAGTTTTTCTCTCCAAATATTTTTAATTCATTTTTCCTGAAACACGCAAAAACGTCTCTCAAGATAAAATGAAGTATTCCAAGTTAATGGCACGAGAACTATACAGTAAGGCTTTTTTTCACATAGTCTTTTTCATACTTAACCATTACAAAAAATGCCGTTTCTGCCGGGATTTTAAAAGTTTTGAAGCAATTAAAGAATAATTGCTTAATTATCTAAAACTGATTTGACCACCATTCGGTTCGAGAGTATTTTTCATTGTCCAAAAGGTTACCCGAGTAACTATTTTGATAATGGTCAATAAGTCTAAGCACGTTCTTATACTTGAAACTTTTATGTCGTTTAATTTATGTTGTTTTCAGTTGGTGTCACGTTTTCTCATGTTGCATTAAAACTGTGTAATCAACTTTATGTCAACGACTATTTTAATGCAACTTTACATTGTTTATTGTAGATATAATTGTATAACTAAAGATGTGCTAATATCAAAGTCCAAGTGAAACAAAATAAAACTCCGTTTTCGGGGGATGAAACATTATACATTTAGTACATCTTGATAGAACAAGATAGGAGAAGTTTATGCATTGCATTTGGAAACTGTACCATACTGTTTATGCATTCCATTTGGAAACTGTACCATACTGTTTATGCATTCCATTTGGAAACTGTACCATACATCGACTTCGTCTAGCAATGCAAAGTAAGAACACTTTAGTTTACGTTGCGCTAGTAACAGATAAGTATGTGACTACTATACACCACAACGGATCAATGTTTATACACTCGGAGGCTTCTAACTGCATCATTGCAAAGCTCGGTTATGGAAATGCATGTGCTTGCAACAAGTAATTTTGCAGATCGCGATCAATTAACTCATTTGTGCACTTTTATCATGATATTGCTCAGTTGACAATTTAAACGAAAACTTGAAAATCTATATTTAGTCTTCTGATTTTCATTTTACTAGGTTCAAGCTATACTTGATAGCCTTTCGTACAAGAAAAAAATGTACATGTGTGTAATAGAATAGCTTTAACATTTTGGATATTGATTTTATCATCGTTAAATTGAACTAGATCACTTTTTGTGTATTATTACATTACCCAAAAGCTATAATAATGAGTGATTTAGACAGATTTCCTTTTCCACTGAGAAGGGAATAACGATGAAAATGACCATAACTGTGTGTAAGCTCCCTCGTACTGCGTAAACTCGATTGATCTATCTCATTTCAAATTGATCATCACTGATGAAAACCTATCCTACAATTGCAATGTATGCATTTATGTTTGGCTTGAGCTGTTTTGTGTGCTGTATTCCCTCTACCTTTGTTTTCACAGATCGTTTAAAAACTGCAAACCGCCACATGCAGGACACGTGGTATTGTAATCTTAAATCACGTTTGTTTCTCAGTTACGTCTTTGCCATGTGTTTGATCATCCACTGGTACAACCGATCTGTCTGTCGCATTGTATAAAACTTACAATCCAAGAATCAGTAGTGGGTAATTGAAACATTGTATTCATTTAATCATTTCATTAATATTGTATCAGTAAAATCCGTATGAATTAAGTCTAGATTTGCGTTTAATACACTTTTGTAATAACATAACAGATGCAAATTTTATTTTTCCAAACAAAATAAGAGACATCAAAGCTGAATTATGCGAATGAGAATGAAAGATTTGTCACACAAACATGTCAAAGAGCAATATGATTTGCTCAACGATTTGGTTTGATCACATTTATAGGACTGCAGAGTTTACCCAAATATCCCGGAACAAATGCAGCCGGTTCATCGACTAATTATTCATAACATTAATTGAAAAAACCTACATGAGATGAAACATTTAAAAATAAAGTGCAACGCATTTTAGAAAAGATCAAAGCTGAAACTACTATTTTCCTCGTTTGTTTTAATCAACAGTTTGCAGGTTTAGCTAATTGATCCGACATGTGATATTTTAATTAGATGCATTGACAATTCAATCTCTATCGACTTGAAAAGTTTCTCGTTTTTGAATTAGAAAATTAGAAACTGAGATAGCTTTACAAACTACTTTCTGGTTGAAATAAAGCGTAATGTGTTTATTACAGATAATGTATTTTGAAAAGGAAGTGCAACTTTGCAGATTAATGCCACATTTGCTTCGTCAGACCTTTACGACTTCTACTTTGTTCTGCGGCTGATTTCTAGTTTTTCCTAGAATAATATTTTGACTACATGTATAATCTTTTTTATACAAACGATTTTTTTATATTTAGAATACTGAATAAATGACACAAGCAAGTGGAACAGAGGTATATCTAGCCATTGGTAAGATCAGCACCAACAAGGAACCAAGCAGCCTATGGCCCAAGGTACTTGAATGCTTATTACAATAAGGTGTCCACTTTTCAATAGATTCATGTCATAGTGTACACTTTCAAACATTTCATCATATTCTGCAAAGTGGACACTGAAACATTGCTGCTTTAGATAATATCAATAAAATAAACATATTCTATATAAATATGTATTTTTGTATTTCTTTTACCTGCTTGTGTACTACCTTTTTAAGGTTCGGCGGTAATGTGTAAAATAGTATAAAAAGTGACTGTTGTAATTCACTCCCCTATTCGGGCAACCAGTCAAGATATCATACATAACTATACTATACAAACCTATTTTAGTTGAATCATCTTATACATGAAATATTAAAAAAACCCGACTGTGACATTATGCAGAAGACAACAGATTCAGTACCCAACAAAGCAGACAATCGATTTCAAAGCGAACCGTTAATCTGAACTGTGAAACGTTTAGTGTGATGACGTCAGCGTTTTCATTCATTGTTTTGTCTCCCGGAATCAAAACATTGTATGACGTTAATCCTGAATTTTCTTGGCCTTTTTAAAAGAAAACAAGGTAAATGCATTCTAAGGCTTACTTGACGCAATCAAAAATAATATTTAGGTTCTTATACACAACTATTTCATGCGACTGATGTATT
>JAUMHA010397182.1:0-11464 GCA_032359765.1 Saxidomus gigantea
GGTTGATACAAAACACAGCAAAGGGTTCGTTATTTGTAGAATTTAACGAATTAAAACTGGAAAAGTCAGCTTTCGCATTACATGCCTTGATCCACCCCTTATTTTTTCCTGTAAAGTGATGCCGACTGCGTCTCCTCGGAAGATACCAAGTAGATCTCTTTTAAGAAGAAAAATGGATGAGTTGCGAGCGTGATAATACAAAATGTCAAATTGAAATGTAACATCTTAATGAAAGAATCAATTACAAAAGTCCATAATTGTGATTTTAATAGCCCAAAATAGTTGCTGTAAATTAGGCGAAAAATGCTGGAAATGCCATCATTGACAAAATACTTGATTTTGCCAACCAGTGGGGACACCACACCACCACCCACCCTGGACCAGCCCAAAGTCAAGCCCTGTAGCCAACGTTTAGATTTGATGGAAATTATAAAATGTGCGGTTTCTATACTTTCCCAAAAGCTATGACATCAGCAGTAAACTACCTCATATCAAAACTACTGGTATCTCTTAAAATTTATTGACCCGAGTTACCTCGACTCTGGAGCAGTCTATTTTAAAAGTACAAAAACACGTATAACCTAGAAATCAAACTGTTAATTATGTTATTATGCCTCAATTTATTATCAAACTCCTATAGTCAAACAGTTAGCATTCATACTGTTTCTGTCAAGGCAGCACGTGACCGCTAGAATTTTATTTTATAATCGAACATGTATGTACACGTCACACGGAGAGTATAGGTCTTCATTGAATGGACATACAATGTGTAAATGGTATTTTATTATAAAGTTTCATGCGTACAAAATATATTATAAATTAATTAAATTGTTTTTGGCTTTATCAGTTCTGCTTACATATTAAGAAGATGATATGATGTAATTATAACTCTTTGATGGAAGATTTACGTAATGTTTTTTTCAATTAAAATACATTTCTTTCATCCAATTTTGTTGACTATTATTTTGGTCTGAATAACAAAATATTGCCTATTTTATTTATCGAATGTTTTTATAGTTTTTTCACAAAATTTTAGTTTTGCAGACGGCCCATTGGTGTATCAACTTCGTAGTCAAGCGTGTCGGCAGTGAATCTCATTGTCTACTGGGTGGACGTCATTGAACACTCAAAATTGCAGAAAATCATTGCTCATATGTATGCAAATGTAGCGCGTGAAATTCACGGTGCATTTTGTCAATTCACAACATCCGTTCACTTATCGGAGGAATAAAAACAGTTGTGTCTGTTGAGATTAAAGTTACTGTAGGTTATTTTTAGTCAACATAAAAGCAAAATCATTCACATTAAAACAAATATCACAAGGTTGTTGCTTTAGTTGCATTTTAGAGCAGTAAACATACGAGAATGAATATTGTATGGAACAGCAGATGCAAACGAGGCGTTGAAGATGAATTATCTGAAAAATATAAACATAACATGTAAACGGAAACAACACAGCAAATTTCAGTTATTTCAATCAACACTTTTCCGAATAGTTTTACCTGGTTTATTTGCTATTTGTTATTCGTTAAGGTTGTTTGCAGAATCTAAAAGAAATGTTGTCAATGTTCAAAATTCATTTTTATTTCGCAGCTTTTGACCGGAAGTTGGTAACCTTTCATCCGCCAATGAAATGACAAGTAGGATGTATAATATTTTTCAATTTGAAAACATTAATAAACATGGATAAAACCGCATGAAAAACCGCATGAAAAAGGTCAATTAGATATTCTTGCGTTTTCAGTCTTCCACGAATGGTTTTATAATTTAGTATTTAAATAGTTTTAAATGATACAAAAAATGTATCTTTAATATGTTGTAACCTCCAAACTAATATTCATAATGATTGTGAAGTAATACTTTCTTGACCAGTGCATAACGGTACATATTTCGAGTAACATATTTGATTAGAAAATCAAGAGTTAAGTTTGTTTTCCTGCATATGTCGAGGAACCGAATTAATCGCAATTGCAGAGAAAATGTTCAAGCGGCGGTTAGCGAAGTGTAAGAGAAGGGTTATGGGTTTGGGGCACAGTCAGCGTGCACATTTTTCGTATTTTGTGACATTTGCCACCTCCTGATTGCATAAAAACAAATAAAAATCGCGACGACCATCTTTTCTTAAAGAGGAGAACGATGACTAAACCACAGCATGATATTTTCAAAGCTTGTAAAAATAAGTTACACGTAGTCGTTTTTATTTTGGCAAATAATTTGGAATAAAAATGCGTCCTACGGGATACTCCACTGACAAACGCAAATAAGTACATTTCCGTACCTGGGATAGAAGTCATTGACGTTGATAAACCTGCTCCCGATGTTGTCGTAGATTGTTTTATTGAAACCATAGGCGACGAAACCGTTGTTGAAGATTTGGGGTTGGAAGTGCTCGAGGAAATTGAACTTAAATGCGTCAGTGCAGACGTTGTAGAATGTGAAGCCGATGTAGCGCCAGTAACTTTTGTAGACAGAGACGTTATCGAGCTTGTTGGGGTCGATACTGTGTCGATTTTTGTACTTGATGAAACTGATGTCGATACGCTTTTTGTTGTAGTTAAAACAACGGACGTTGAAACCGTGGTTGAAGGTTCAGAGGTGGAAGTTGTCGAGGGAATCGTACTGGAATGCGTCAGTGCAGTTGTTGTAGAAGCTGACACTGATGTAGTGCTAGGAGCTGTCGAAGATGGACGCATTGTCGAACTAGTTGGGGCCGATACTGTTGTGAGTGTTGTACTTGATGAAGCTAATGTCGGCACGCTTGTTGTTGTTGTTAAAACAGCGGACGTTGTAGCCGTTGTTGAAGGTTGGAAGGTGGAAGTTGTCGAGGGAATCGTACTTGAAGGCGTCAATGCAGCTGTTGTTGTGGAACCTGACACTGATGTAGTGCTAGGAGCTGTCGAACTTGATTTGGTCGAAACTGTTGTCATCGTTGACATGCTCATAACACCTGCAGATGAGTCGAATAAAGTAATATATGCAGTTACATATAAAAGTGTTGTTGAAAGCGAACGTGGTGCCTTCAACTTTGGCAAATGTGGTGCCTTCAACTTGAAACTTTATACAAATTATTCTATTAGTAGTGCAGTTGTAGCGCGTTCGCCTCAGGATCGAAGGGCCACGGGTTCGATCCCTACCATAGCCATGTCAATAGTGTCCTTAGGCAAGACACAAATAATTCCACATTGTCTCTCTCTCTTCGAGTTTGATTTCACCTGGAAGGAGTCTCGAGAGCGATTAATCTAAGTTTTAAGAACTTGTTTCGCAATCGAGAATAAATAAATTAGTATAAATACATATCATTCGATAATCCACAATTTTTATGCTTCATTACACGTAACACATTTTTAAATTTACACCACTAAAGTCATATCTTTAAAAAGACGAATAACATTTAGACTTATATTTCCTGTTGGCCAGACACACATTAAACGGAATGCTTCTTTGGCCGTCAGAAATATTCATCAATTTGAAAGTGATTCTGCAGCAAAATTACAAATATAGTACAAATTAAATGGTAAAACCTACCGCATAAATGTATCAATATTAACATTAAATAATGAGTTCCTGTCATTGTTAACTCGCTTACTGACAACGAATCGGTCTGCGAATATGAAGTGAAAAAAGGTTGTATGATATATACGACTTTAAATGCGATGCAAGTACATAAGCATCTCATTCATATGCAGTGTCATATGTTTGCAAAAACATAGCAAAATGCTAAAATGAAGCACAAGTGTGCTCCAAATACCGCTTACGTACAGAAGTATTTGGAAAACAATTAATCTTCATACCCCCTCGTGCACTTCAGCCGTACTTGATTAACAGGCGCTAGTATATTTCGATAATAAATTCATAAAAAAGGACTTCCCATGACGGCTTTTCTTATTTTTATAGTTGTCGTTCACACTTAAGAGGATTTTCGCTACGGTGAGACATTGTTAATTGTTTAAACAAAAGGCGTTAAAATTTATGAGGAGCACCACTGAAAATATTATGTCAAGAAAAATGAATATGAAGTATTTCTCTAAGTACCCACCATTTATAGCATCAGTACCTATGCCGTTTTTTCTGTTTCGGTCATTCATCCCAAGATTGTTGGTTTTCGAGTAAACTGTTTAAAAAACTATATCTTAAGGCACCGCACTTTCATTCGGCAGAATCTTCGTACGTTTGTATATTTTTATTTTACCTAATGAGTACTGTAAGCATTTTTGGAAAGGATTATTCAATCTCTAAAAAAATCAAACTAAACACGTGATAATTGTTATGATTACAAAAAGAGTTAGGTTACTATAGGAAGTAAGAATACTTTTTTTTTTTTTAATTTTTGAGCAAGGCTTACAATTAAAGGTGATCCCTTACTCCTTCAAAAATATTGCATTTTATACAGTGTTCGCCGCCTGAGGTAACCCGTGTCACAGGGCTTTGGAAGTTTATGACCATTATTATAATGGTAAGGATGTATTACTATTTACAATAACATACATATGAGCATAAAACTAATTTGCAGCAATATATCAGAAATCTGTTAATGTTATCTTTCTATGTTTCCTTCAGCAGACGATCTGGAATATATGGAACAACATCTTTTGGATGGTTTCTATCCCTAGCTCATGAGCTCTATCGTTTGTTTGTTACACTGAAAAGACCTTTCCAAAATGTATAGGCTTACATGTACAGTATATTCTTTCTAAACACAGTAAAAGATTACATGTAGAAACAATGGAGTTTTAGCTTTTTGTCCGGCGCTACATTAAAAAGCTTAAGAGGTTAGATCTTACTGCATCTATAAACATAAGAAATTCAAATATAATGTTAATACCTGCGTCATTAGGTGTTTAACAGTATATGTACACGCAACTGTTTCCCGGACAATTTCTATACTACAGAGATAAATCTTCACCATAATGTCTTTAACTCCACTGGTCCCCTTGCGAAATATATTTGTAATTAACCACTTTTCTTTGGCAAGCCATATCAATTTAACCTTCGTTTTGCATATTCAGTATAATAGATATAGATATTGGGTCAAGCACTCTTTATATAGTATTTTTAAGCCATATTTCAATGTCAATGTCTTTATGTCATAATTAATAAGCGAAGGGGAGCGGTGGTGTAGAGGTTAATGTGTCTGCCGCTCATCCCGGAGGTTGCAGGTTCGAGGCCCACCAGGGTTACGACCGTACTTCCTCATATGACACCAGTACATGCAGGTTCTTCCAGGAAGCGGACTCGAGAGTGACTCGATAAGCTGCACGCTTTCTTCAGAATCGAGCTAAAATAAATTAGTATAAACTAAATAAACTAATAAGCGGTGTTTAGTTAACATACAATTACATACTTTTATCGCAAAATGTGCAATAGTGAAGTTTCGTGCCATTTTTATATTCGTTGACATCATTGCTTGCGTGTTGGCGATAGACGTCAACGGATAGGGAGTAGTAAATGAAGAGTTTATAAGGAATAAATAGTTTTACACTAAACACATACAGCGCCATATCAAGTCAAATGATATCCTAGGGTTTGAAGAAGGCAAACATTCCCCAAAGATATTATTTCTTATGATAGTGTAACGGGAGGGTTGTAATGCTCAATGGTATAAGTTTGAATAAAATACCAATTTGCTAAAGATTGATTCTATATGTACACGTTCTTCTGTTGCTATAAATATATATTTTGTCAGATGCATGTCTACTTCTGCCAGTCACTTACTGAGAACAATACCCAACAGTGCTGTTGGCCAGCACCTGATGGAGTAGAGTTATTCGGAAGCTGTCAAGCTTGTGCGATGCAGTTCTATTGTATTATATAGATACTTGTCTGTCTCAAAAATTAAAACGGATAAACGTACGAAACTTTACTGTAACAAAGTATGATTTATCTATACAGGGCCTTTATGCACTTTATTGCACCTATTATACTGTTTTTCTTCAAAATAACGCTCTTTAAGATGTATAAATTCGAACAAAAGCTCACATATTTCATATTCATTTAGTGAATTACTTCGAATATCCTTCAGACAAAATCCGATTGCAATTACTTTTAGACAATTTTGAGGTTGTAAGTCATGACGTGTTTAATAGATATATCGCTAAAAAAGTTTTGATGGTTTGCAATCTAATGAACAAACGAGATTCTCTCAAAGATAATATGCCAGTCTCTTTGAAAATATGAGTCTGTGGTGAACTGTAATGAAATATGGACCCTGGCTTTGTGTTACTTTATATTAATGACCATACAGACAGCATCTAAGGTCTCGAAACTATAGACAGTTATGATAAGCAGTAAATGCTGGTATTAAATAATTGGTTGTATCCTATATCTATAGAGGTTATATGAGCTTGCTACATTGTATTTCGACTAAATACGGCTGTTTGTAATTCATTACATTTACTTATTAAAAAGTATTTGTTTGCGACTGAATACCAATGTCTGCTAGTTACGTGGTTCATTTCAAAGAGGCAGTCCATAAAACTGGTATCACATTAAGTAAATTCAAAAGCATAAATGGTAGAATACTTGCAACATCAGTTGCCGTTAACATATTCAAAAATGGCATACTAATACAATAATATGTAACAAAAGCTAGAATCAAGAAAGAAGTGAAAATCTAGATACTAGGAATTTGCAAAAATCGATTGTGAATGTTGGTTTTACGGCAACGCTAGACTATATGTTTGTATTGGAATGTCAAAAGCGTTGGCAACGCTTTATTATTTGGTAGTGTATCATTTTAAATCTACAGATATACTTAACAAGAATTTATACTGAAACATTTTTATATGACTATACATGTATGTTCTAAACTATGTTATTATCAAACAGTTTGAAGAACTTTTTTTACCACAATCTGAAAGCGAGCAGCTTTAAGACGGAGTATTTCCAAGTACTTGATAATAACCTGCATGGATTAGGGGATATTCCTAAATTAAAATGCTGATGATGAGGGAAAAAATAAGATTAACACAAGGGATGACTCGTCAATGCATGGCATTTGTTTATTGACCATTTTGTATTCATTAGTTACAAAATGTTTCAATGAATCAATAAGAACATCTAAATAATTATGTATACATGCAATTATACGCTACCACTACAGTCACAAAAATGTTTATCACCAAAACGCACTAAAACTGTCGCAAATTAATTTTAAAACAGTTTCATGAAAATATAAAATGTAGTAACCTAGGTATAAAAGCAGAAGATACGAGAAAAATAGCATTTAGATGATAATCTAGACATGAAAAAATCTAATTCACTTTTAAACTAGTCAGTTAAATAGAGGCACTTCAAAGTTTTTTGTGGTGTCCATTATAGCGACAATGAAGGTGCTAAATGATTGTAAAAGGATAGGCTGTCGGAGACAGCTGACAGATTACTTCTCTATATTTTCGTAACCCGCCAACCATTAGCTTTTAAAGGGCGGTCCAAACAAAAGTTAACTTGTATAGTAGACCATGAAAGGAAACAAGATGTTGAGAACAACACAATTCATATTGTAAACTTCTCTAAGCTTTCCGACCTAATTATAAATATCTTTACACTCGTGATTCGTGTTCCAAAAATTGTGATACTGTTTTTATATTTAGTAAAAAAGACTTAACATGCTTATTGACCGTCGTGTCGGAGAAAACGACACTTTTATAAACTTAGGTTTGTATCATTTTCATACACTACAAATAACCACTAGCTTCACATCGATACTTAACTTGGTCAGTCATTATTTACAATGCACCTATGCCTTTGAACAATAACTTAAGATACAAAACAAAATTAAGTGGTACATGTAACCTGCGCTGTAGATACTGTAATTACTCATGTGTTTTTCATTGAAAAGCTACAAAGACTAAAAACAAGGATGTACCTTAATTTTCCTACACGAAAGACTCAAATTTATTTGTTTAAGGATAGAAGCCATTATTCGAACCTGTACAGATCATGTGTCATCACACAGCAAGCAATAAAAGGTAAGAATTGCGTAGACCACTCGGCTACAACAACGGACCCCTGAACCGGGCAACCGACATCTTAGTGACTGCTACAACATGACAACCGATATCTGAGTGATTTCCACATGACATGGCAACTGATATCGAAGTGAATGCTAAATCACATGATCACCGATATCTAAGTGACCACTACATGACATGGCAACCGATATCGAAGTGAACGCTAAAGAACATGATCACCGATATCTAAATGACTGCTTCATGATATGGCAACCGAAATCGAAGTGACTTCTATATGACATGACAAAAACCATTTCTACCAATATCAAAATATCAGAAAGAATACCTATAACGCTATAGTTTTAATGTCTACTTGTAAGAATATCATCAGTATTATGTATTGATATGTGAAACAATTATATACATGTAAGTACATTAAAATGGTAATGCTTTCGGACTGATATAATGATACAAGGCTATCATATAGGGAATTCAGTGAAACAGGAAATAAACTAACACACTGATTCTTTGACAGCAAACACATTACACTGACCCTTGCAGTATGAATTTGATTTGTTTCTTTATATCAATAATTATAATACATGCAGTTGATAAAAATGAATGTTTTGTTAATACATTCGCAGGCGGACACTTTCCACTCGAGTAGTGTTGGAAACAAAGAAAAGCACATTACGGTAAAATAAAGAAGCGCAGTATTTCATGTTTATGTTTGTTATCTATTTTGTACATTAGTAGAACTTTATACGGCCGTTTACCCTGTACATTTGGATGTGAACCTTATTCGCAGTTTATGTCTTTTAAGTCGTCATGAGAGGTAAACATACTGTGAAAACATGGCACATATCGAAATGTAAGCGGCAAAATCACGTATTACAGTTCCGTAATACAACAGCTACTAAATTCAAGCTAAAATCGTTTATCCACTATTAAAATTCCGTGTTAAATTGATGATAATAATAATTGTTTAAATTTAACGTAATAACCCCCGTATCCCAATGGAATAAAGGGAGGTTATAATTGCATGCACGTCATCTGTCATGTTGTTGATGGTATTGATGTAATCATTTCTTACGTTGAGGTATGCGGTCCATTAGATAGCTAAATGAAATTAAATAGAACTATCGTAAAATATTTAAATTTAATTACTCAAACGAGATACGAAACTGTATCAACCATATTTGTTTACTATAACAGCGGTCTTTTTGACTGACTAATACACGGCTTGTTGATGTATCTCACATATGAACATGACTTGATTAACCAGAAAGCGAGAACTGTGGCTGCAGTATAAAGGTTTGAATCAATACTCATCTTAAATACATACATGTATTACAGACTAATTCAGAAGTATTATAAGGAAATCATTGTATAACATAATGTTTTGTTTCTGTAAACTATTTCAAGAAAGTCCTTTGCTGTTCTTTTTAAATATGTTTAAAAGTTCACAACTTGCACAACTTTCCACGCTTTCTATATGACGTTTTTTCAAAACATATAATCTAATCTAGTGTTTCTGTACAAAATACATATATTGAACTGATCTACTAAAATATTTATCTGAATATACATACTAGAAATCTACCATAAAACACTTCACAAAAAGTTAACTTTTTGTCAGAGCGCTATTTCTCATCGATATATAAAAATAAAAATCTGTGTGTGTCAAGTTTATAAATTATAGAAACGAGATCTATATGATGTATGTATGAAATGAATGTAGGCCATGTAAATTCACTACTATTATTGCACTTTCGCTTCGCTAAAAATGAAATTATACACAGAATAAACCACTATTATCAAAGTAAATCCTATTACCTGAAGTAGTTAAGGGTTACAGAAACGGTTGATTAATATAAATGTGAACGCTGTTTACCTTTTGAAATAGCGTGTAAACTGAGCACTTTTAACTATCTCTGCGGAACAACTTCATAAAATACTACCGATCACAGGGTAGGCTCTAACCTATCTTTGACAATGTGTTATAGATTATTGTTGACGTCAATATAATAATTTTATATAGAGCTCGGACTCAAAACATAAGTCTTAAATAATTATGTCGTACACTGTGTACCTTATAAAATGTAGTGAAACTATGCGAAAATGTAACCGAAATGGCGTGGGCTACACATTATTTAACAGGTCTACACACCTTTGCTAACCTGGCACGTGATCGCTATTTGTCAATCAGGATTAAGTTGTTATGATAGGTATACGATGTGCATTGTTTTTATTCATTCATTACCTAGTAAAATTTAATCTTTATGAAATAATTATGTTGATTTAGCAATCATGTCAAACAACGCTTTCTTCCGATTTGCACCTTCTACTCTCGATTTATACGGTTTGAAACATTTAGGAACAAATGAAACATTTACACACGTGTATAGCCATTTCAAATAATTGTACAGTGAAGTTAAAAAACAAGTCGGCCTGTATTTTACAATGGTTACCGATTTGTTTTTAACAATGCAAATTTCATTAAAATTGTGAAATCCATGAGGCATGAACAATTATGAATTGTTTGTCTATGTGCACCACAATTATTATTTTCATATTGAGCATTGTATCACAGTATTATTGATGAAGGCCGACCGACGTCAACGCTTCTTTAGACTTCTTCCTACGTCACACCTCATCCTCGCGGGAATCCTGATTGATTACTTGGCGTTTCTTAACTAGCTGATGAAGCAAAATCAACACCTGGTCTATCTTTTGGTCCATTTTATTTACCTGAAATTACGATCAAGTTTTTAAAAGGGACTTGGTGAAAGAAAAAACTGTTCATTTTATTATACCAAGAAAAACCTTGACATGCAAGATATACTAATGCTTATTTTATATGAAATCATTTTTTACCAATCACTGCTTTTGTATGACAATATTTAAATACGTAACTCCATACTCAAACTAGAACTATCACTGAAGGTGATGAATACCCACCGAACATCCCAATGAAACAGTATATAATTTTTATGCTTTAGTTATTGGACCTGCACAAGTTGAGACATGGTACTTATCAATAAAATTCCACCCAGGGGTTTTGGTGAATAAGAGTGCTCGATAATGTATTATGTTGAATCCTTTGACCTTGACCTTTGACCTAGTGACCCGAAACATGGACCATGCACAACTAGGGATAATACTTATCACTTCTGTAAATTATCAATAAATTTAGAAATTAGTTGGCGAAGTATTTAAGTATCTCAAACTCCTATGAGCTTGACTTTTAACCTAGTGACATGGACCATGAACAACAGGCACGGTATCTATCACTTCTGTGGAGTATCATCTAATGCTGACCAGGGTTTTTGGCCTGGAAGTCCCCTAGGCCTAAGTTAGCATACCACATTTCAAACACGGCGAGAAATTTAACTGTGCTATGTGCGAACAACTGTTAACATGCGCTATGCGAAAGTTGTGCAAGACAGACCAGATCAATCTTCTGTTTGAATGTCGCATATGATAAGAACATATTACAAATAAAAAGAGTACAT
>JAUMHA010397204.1:8220-23599 GCA_032359765.1 Saxidomus gigantea
TTCTATATATTTATAAGCGATAAATCGGTGGAAATATTTTGACATTCTTAGATTGAGATAAATTGAATCTGACATCAAGTTCAACAATTAAAGGGAAAATAAATATGTAGTCGATTTGCAAAAGAAACTAAATCATGTGTCTTCACGTCTCATTATAGGTTACGTAGTTGGATATGTGGCCTGTACAACACGTTCACAGAAGTTGGGATTTTCAATTCCACTGATGGTAGCTACCCCTTTGACTATGTTTCTCTTGACAGTCTCCGACTCGTGCAGATTTTTCTTTCTTTCTCCTGAAGGTTTGTGTACCTGACAAAGCACTCCATTGCTTAATTATGTCAATTTCTTTCACTTAGTATGATAAATGTGATAATTAGTCATACAAAAGAATCATCGACACTAAGTTTCATACAATGAGCGCAAGTGAGCACTATTGTAAAATAATACGGATAATTTCAAAGGAATGACAACGTATAGTAATTCATAATTTGCTAAAAAATAATGTGTTGCTTTTTTATAATAAAATTACATTTTCATTCCAGTTATCAACGGAAACTACGAGTGTACTATAACCAAAACGGGCATATTATTTGTAACGGTTGGGACTGTTTTCCTTGTTCTTGCCCAAATATTGTCAACGTGGTTGTTGCTACTCAGAAGTCAGCTGCTTGTAATGTTAGGAGAGGATCAGGTAACAATGTCATAGTTTAAAGGTGTCTCTAAGAAATGAGTGAATCATACTTACACAAAGACAAAATATTTTAAAGTCAGTAAGAATGTTCTCTAAACACATGATCAGTCCACTACCGGAGGGGACGATATTTTTACCCACCGTCGTTCAAACCGTCCGTCCGTCCGCTGTCCGTCCGTTTTCCGTTCGTCTGTCTGATAAAACAAGATCATGCGATATCTCCAGAACAAAATATGCTAGTCAAACTTTGTTTGTACAAAGTGTACTGGACAAGAAATATTACTCTGCCTTGTATAGATTTGAATTATCTTCCTTTATGTTTAACTGAAAAGTACTGAAGGAAATTTATTCAATCTGCGTACAATGATAGAGGACATTGAGTCGACTTGTCAAATAAAAGAACCAAAACTGTCCCTTGGCTAATGTTTGAAATAGCCTTTTGTATGAAAAAAGTTACTCGTTCATTTAAAGCTGCCGATTCATCTAAGCGGATATATTATAGAGCTAATGTGAAGACTCATTATATGGAAGACGTTCAAAGTCCGGGCGGACACTGGAATTTCAGAAACGATTTCAGTGTCTAGTGCCCGGATACCCTTGTACGTGTATCTCCATCTGTCTCTTCATCCTGCGCCTGTCAGGAACCTTCGCAAGTTCACCTATGAGAAGTCGGCCGGGACTATGAACATATGAATATATGCAAGCTGTATTTTTAAAACACTTTTACCCGTTTGAAGTTGGAAAACCGATCTTGGTTTTATAACAGATTAACAGCTTCCATCTATGAGTGGGAGCTAGTATAGATAGAACCTATGTCATACCTAATTCATATTGCATGGCAATACTGTTTTCCTTCACGAAATGTGGTGTGATTGAGTTGTGTGGACTCTAGTGGTAGGCTCAGCTAGTGGTTGAGCACCGGGCTTTGGGGGTCTTGTGTTGGCGCCGTGTGGGTGTTGGTAGGGTGGGATTTACAATTCTTCTCCTGGAGAAAAGCATGGAGAAAGTGTACATTTCATCATTCATGCCTTGACTCTTAGTAAACCCTAGTAAACACAGAACATCTACAACACATGTTTAAAGTTTTCATTACATGCACACAAAAGAGTAGGGTCTTAGCAAGTTCAGCAGATTAGAATTTCCACGGTCGGCCAGGACTATATATATTTTTTTAAAAATACCCAAGTGTCAAGATGGTCATTTCGTAAAAATTGGCTTACTCTTCATAACCAAGGCTGACAAAAGAGAATTTCTTACATATTTACCGAACTTTCTACAAAAGAAAATTATAAATCAATGCAAAAAAAACCCCCCTATGTTTACAGCTTAGACAAACTAGAGTGGATGAATTAAAATCTTTGCCATTACAAAATTAAGTATTCAATCCTTCTCAGTTACATATTATATCGTTTTTGCAGTCTCGCTCTCATCCTGTAAAGTTAAATTTAATCGGTTCACCAATTAATCGGAAGCAGATATGTTTTTATGGAAAATATAACAATAAAAATGTAAAAATCGGACATACCACCGGTATTATTTAGCGGAATTTAGGATCATTATCTGAGTGAAATGAAACACCTTAATGACGCATTGTTTTGCAAAACAAAGCCTCCTACCGGTTTGGAGCAGTCTATAAGGAAGGGTATACACAACAGAGTTCGAGCCTTACAGTAATACCCTTACTTAGGGAGCAAGTGACTGAGTGTTTTGCATGCCATACCCTGATCACATGGTTAACAGTTGTTTAAAGTTGTGTCGAAATAGGTTCATGCATGTCCGGAATCAAAATTGCATGTATTTGTGTTTTAGTTATAAGTGATACGTTGACAGTTACTTTGGGAGTAAGTACCTTTATTGTGCATGACACACCCTTGTGGTATGGGTAACCATTATGTGAAGTTATATGAAAATCGGCATGTGGAAGATACTGACCGGAAACGAAATTGCATGAAGTGGTGTTTAAGCCGTAAGTGTGGCCTTGATTTTTGGAGTTGGTGGATGGGTAACATTTGTGTGAAGTTCTATCATAATCGGTCCATGCATGTTGAAGATACAGAAATGATCATAAATTGCGGACGGACAGACCTACGGACGGACGGAAAAGCGCAAACCTATTTTCCCCGAGCCGTTTATATGACAGGTAGGAGAGTAAAAATATCCCTGCCGCAGATCCGTTAACAGTTTTATATATGATATTATGAGAAATAACTCCATCCCTGAACCCGCAAAAGTAAATTATATTCTGACCAGGAGTAATACAAGGAAGTAAGTATTTACTTCTTTCTTCCTCATGCGAGTCATGGGAATCGCTGTTTGTTCTTCCTATGAGTGTTTTGTGCTGTCGCAGAAACTTTTTTTCAAAATGTTATTGCATTGTAGTTGTTCTGGACACCGATGTACAACTCAGCACTACTTGAACACTGGATTATGCTTTCTAGGAGAAATGAGCTTACTGACATAGGGAATCTGAACCTGAATCCCGAGGAAAATGCGAAACGCTCGAGGATATTTTTATGTACAACGATGTACAGAGAGGCAAGTTTTAAAACAATACTCATTGTACTCTGTTGGACAAAATAAAACTCGCGTTAGTTACAACATCAAAAAGTTCCCGAGTTCAATACAAGGTACATGTCAACTTTTTACAAATGTTACCACCAGTACATTTCGTTTTATATTACATACATTGTATGTCATAATTATAATAATCCATTTATACACAGAACTGTGATTGTGAGATAGTAATTTCTACATGCTTGTGCACAAATTAGTAGATTTTTTATGTGTGATAGTCTCCATGTAGCATAAAAGTGGTGATACATGATGGTGTACCCTCATTTTAAATTTTGCAGGATTTATGTTCTCAGATAGTAAAAAGCTAAGCATTTCCACAAAAGTATTAGAAGGATGAAATACTTTTATATAAAATCGACATTTATATCGTTTAAGTTTAATACTTTAAATTTATCTGTTGTTTTATACATGTTGTCAGTTATCTGCAGTAAGTCTATCCAGTTGTTCAAATATGTGACCAATTTATGAGCAAGTGTTAATGGATTGATCAAACATAATTATGTTTCTAGACAGAAGAAGAGATGAAACAGCTTTTGGAATCATTAAAAGAAGTCAACGACAGGGTGGCACATTCTACAGGCCTGCAATTTGAATCCCATATATTCTTTGATGGGGCTGTTAGGCATGATATACCCACTGAATTTCTTTCGCAGCTAGTAGCTCTTGTTTCAGAAACACTTGGTAAGTTAAAAAAACATATTTGAATTTAAAACAGCGTCTTTTGAGTTTTAGCATTTGGATATCTTTGTCGATTAGGGAACCTACAATGTACAAGAAGGATCTCAGAGATATTGAAATCGGTAGATTCAAAAATCATAACTTTCATTAAGTAACTTTTGTTGCAGAAACACTTAACAAACCGTGTTCACTAACATTTTATATTCCTTCAAGGTACCTCCGTTCAACACTGTACTAAAATAGCAACACCGTACGGCATGTCACTGAGCTGGATATTAGAATCACAGGGCAATTCGGGGTTGCCATTCACTATACATCTTAAAGACAATTCAAAGGTCAGTGTTTATCAATTATTTCTGATAGCTTAGAGATTCTTGATTTTTTCGTTCTTTCGTCAAATATTCATTTCTTTTTAGTTATCATATAACTATGGTTGAAATGTTTTTTTAATACAGAAAAAGGTAATTTGTAAACACCACTAATCATACATTGACCTTCTTAATCCCAGTGTTGTAGAGAATCATAGTTATTTTTCACATTTTACATAGCTTTATATGATATATATTTGAATTTCCTTATCGTACGAGTGCTCTCTCACCGCATTCACGATTGTACGAGTGCAACGTTGGGCTTTTTAGCTCACCTGACCAAGAAGTGGACATGGTGCCTTTAATGATAAATGTCCGTCGTACATTCGTCGTCCTAAGATGCTTCAAACAACTTCATTTCATAAACCAAGGTATTTCATCAAACTTGGCCAGAAGCTTCCTGACATTGGCTCTCTTCAAAAGGATACGGTTGACTGAACATCAAGGCCATCGGGGCTTAGAATAAAAACGTTAAGAACCTTCGTCTCAATATTCAGAAGGTCCAGAGCATAGATATCTGGCATGTAGCATTACCTAGTAGATATCTACCAATATTGTTCAAACCAGGATCTCCGGGGCAAAACTGACCTGGTCATGATGGTCACCTCACTTTACATAGGCTTACATAGGGAAACCTAAAATATCTTCTCAGACCCAAAGCTAAGATATTTAGAATGTGGCATTGTATAGTGGTCCTTTACCAACATTATTTAAATCATGAACCGCTGGTCAAAACTGACTCTACCCATGAGTTACATCAGTTAACGTAAAAGGAACTTCTTTTTTTTAAAACTTGTTCGCCAGAACTAACAAGCCCTGATCTTAGATATCCGGCAAGTAAAATCGTCTTGTATGCCAAGATGGTTCAAATCATGACCCGGATCACAATTGACCGTGGTCACCGGATTAAACATCGGCTTAAATAAGAAAGGTCTGGAACATAGATATTTTGCAGATTGAATACCTAACGATCCTTTACCATGATTGTTTAAATTATAACCCCCGATCAAAATCGATTGTCGTCAAAATGAGTTTTGTTTAATCTTTTACTCCAAAACCACAAGGTCCTGAGCTAAGATACCCGCCCGGAGGTTCTTTTGACTTTCTGTTTTTGAAGCTACATCAATGAAATTTGGACCATGTATGTCGTTTTTCATGTAGATATCAACTTCAGCACTGGCTGACATTGACTTTGATCTACTTACCTCCTTTCTTGTTTTCGAAGCTACATCAATGACTTTTGGACTGTATGGATAGTTCTGCATGCATATTTCAACTTTGACCTTGACTAAACTTGACTTACTTTCTGTTTTGAAGCTTCATCGATGGAATCTGATGTATGCTTACAGTTTTGCCCGATTTTAGCATCAACATCAGGTGACCTTGATCTGCTGACAACTTTCCTGTTTTTGAAGCTACAGCAATGGAATTTATACAATATGTACAGTTGAGATAGACTTCTGAAAACGAAATTCAGAAACTAGATCAAATAAAACTTGAACAGCTGAATTGGGCGTTTGTTGTCTACTCACTAAGCTACACTTGGTGTTTATTGCTACGCTACACAAATTATCAAGTGCAGTAGAAACAGATTTTATGTATGTCCTTTAAACAAATTTTATTCATCGGCATTTTCCTAAAATAGTTACATGATTTAAGTTCTTGTGGGTTATGTATGTGTTCAGAAAACTGTGAAATACAATAACTACTTAGTTTTAATCTAATATAACGGTGATAACACTTAATCCAACTCAATATGTGACTTTTATCTATGATTCTAGGTGAAGAATAAGAAGAGATGGAGTCAAGTAATGTACATGTCATTTGTGCTCGACTGTCAGCTCAAAAACCCTGAAAGAAGTAATCACATTATTGTTATTGTCTATTTCATCATTATCTTTTAGGGTTTTAAAAAAGCTATGGATTCAGGACAGACTCATATTTTTATTTACATTTAAGTAGTTATAAACATCCTCTGTTATGAAATCTGGTTGTTAATATTAAATGAACGGATAAAAAAGAAAAAGAAAAAAACAAAAATGTTTCTAAAATTGAATTCTTTACGGCGAACTTTATGATCGATGCTTTGTTGTAGATAATTTTGATTATGATATCGAAGAAAAATCGTATATTTTAACAACGGATGCTGACGTAAAGTTTACACCGGACAATGTAGAATCACTGCTTGACTTAATGACTCTTGATTGTGATGTTGGTGCAGTGTGTGCTAGGACACATCCACTAGGTAGTGGTCCTGTGGTGTGGTATCAAAAATTCGAATATGCAATCGGACATTGGTTTCAAAAGGTGACTTTAAGTTTCTGACATTCGCAAACCATAATGTTGGAATGTTTTATATTTTTTAAACACTATTCAGTAAATGTATTCATGAAATACTGGTTTTTGTTGTTATAACTATTTCTGGTGTTTACTTTGTACATTAAAAATCACACAACACAGATTTTCTCAAGTTTTATTGAAATAAAATGAAACTATTGCATATTAAAAGCTGTGTGTTTTAAATGTACCGGGAATAGATCTTTTCAGTGAAAATAATGCGTTTTCAGTTTGATATAAAATAATGAAACCACCACGCGTTGGTTAGTTTGCACTTCAAATATGTCTTTACTAGATCCTTAACTATTGAACACTCGGAGAAAATTAGATGCAATTTGTTTTCGCTGTCATGCAGTAGGCTGTTACACCGACATTTAAAAAATAAGAGCTCAATTTGACAGTACGAGGTTACAATGTTTTTTTATTTTTCATGCTAAAAAATATATCTTTATTCATGTATCTTCTTTAACATTTACATCGTCTTCATTTAATTGTGGCATAAACATTCTTGGTTCGCTTATGTGGTAACCAACATACAAGCTAGCAGATGGCTTGCGGTATAGGTTTTATTTTCAAGGTGAAATGCCTTTGTTATTTGGCTGATCAATATTATATATGACGAATCGATTCCTGCTTTGGACCTTTTCTTGGACTTGCTGTACAAACTGTATTTGTTACATAAAAAAGAGTGGATTCTTGCTAGAATTATTGTACTCTCTGGACCTTTTGCACAATTTCAATTGCTACGTTATGGAGACTTGCTGTGCGACAACATACGGGTCTTAATACATACATCAATAAGTTTTATTTAAATTCATTTTTTAATTTTTTGTTGTTGTTCCTTTGTTGTTGTTTTTTATTCAGTTTAAATAAAAGAAGTACGAACGGATAGAAAACTATGTTCTGACGATCTGTTCAAAACCGCTCGAATGACGTTTATTCAATAATGGTCACAGTGGTTCATCCGATTTCTCACGATTTTTGTTTAAAAATAAATCGAATAGAAATTACTCTGATTTCAAATGCTTTCAGTTTTTCTGGATTCAAAACAAAAGCGGTTCTTTCTTTTCAACTATTTAGGCTGCGGAACATGTTATTGGATCTGTTCTTTGTTCTCCTGGCTGCTTTAGTGTTTATAGGTGCAAAGCTATCAGAGATGTCTTGCCATTGTATGCCACAAATGTTGAAAAGGCAGAGGAATTTCTTACGAAAGATATGGGGGAGGATAGATGGCTTTGCACGCTTATGGTATGTTGCTACATTTATTGTCATTTGCCGTAGTTAGCATATGTTTGAAAGGATATACTGCACTTAATTAGGAGGTACCAGCTTCATTGAAATTGTCTTAAATCAACATCAATAAACTATGTTTCTCTTTAGTACCTATCACAAATTTACATTACATACTATTTAATTTAATACGCTTTCTGTATATAGCCCCTGTCGGAATATTAGTTAAAACAGTTTAAATAATATTGACCTTTAGAATCAGACTTAAATATATGTTTATATACAATGCGAATTGTGTAGACTCAATGTAACGATGTATAGTCAGGACTAAACACACCATAGCAATAAAACACTCAACACTATACAACATTTACAATTTTAATTACAGCGATGACTATATTTTATGTTATTTGGTTTTTGAAGTGGTATCTAATAACATATGATACTACTAGACGTATGTTTGATAAGAAATCACTCTCTTAAATATCAACAAATGTATAAAAGCAAGGAAATGAAAGGCAACACTACCAAAACGCATCTTTAAGAAATGTTTTATGGTTTTTCTCTTATTTCTGTAGGTTCATTGGAACTATAATTTGGTTTACAGGTTCAGAGTGGTTGGCGGATCGAATATTGTGCCGCGTCTGAAAATAAAACCCACTGCCCAGAAGAATTCAATGAGTTTTTCAAGCAAAGAAGACGTTGGATTGTCTCAACTCTGGCAAATATGTGGCTGTTGATTAAAGAATGGAGACACAGTATAGGAATTCTTGTCATTTCTAGAAGTTTATTTATCATCTAAATTTTTCTTTTGAAGATATATTTTATAGATGGTAATGCTAATGATCTAAACAGGTTTTGTCGTGTTATTACTGCCTCCAGGATTTTAATCGTTGTTTTAATATTTAATCTTCCAGTAAGAAAGCACAATCTACGTGTGTCGTCCTTATTTCTTGTTTATCAAGTCATTTTGCTTGTGGCTACACTAATTGGACCAAGTTCTGTGATCCTCGTGGTTTCTGGTAAGTTATCATTTGCATTCTCAAAAGACAGTTTCAACATAATTATATCTGTTTTCTCCTCATTATACTGTATCTTTACATAACAATTATCAAACACGTCATAAATAAACTCTCAATGCTACAAGAATACCATTAGCAAAGCATCTCATGTATCAGGTGTCGTGTCACGCATCAGCGGCAAGTCCTCTAGCACCGGGACAGTGTCATTTTCACGAAGCAAGGAAGCAGGAAGACGGTGAGATTCAACGGAATGAACTGAAATAATCACAGCAGTACAAGTGTTCATCATATATTTACATAAATATTCATATGTTCGGCCATTTTCCTATTTTAGATACCTACTTAACATACGTGACACGCCAAAAGATGCCTAAGTTTTAATGTTATCGTTAAATTCTATAATAAAAATGAAACAAGCCACCAAATTATATAAAGCAAAAGATAAATGTATTTTTCTTTCATTAAACTGGCTTAAGTGGAATTGCTGCTGAAATTCAAAATAACTAAAAATCTTATCGACCTTGTTCTTTATGGAGTCTAACGTATTGCTAATTAATTTCTGGGATAAAATGACTTAACTTTTTCACATTATTAATCTTTAGTGATACACTATCAGAGCAAGGTGCTAAATGCAGAATTAGCTAGAAGTTTGGTACTGTAAACGTTTATGTATGTGGTGTATTTTTTCTGAATGGGTATCGATTTTAATCTTTTCTAATGTAGTATGTCATACTTTAGGATGAAAAATGAGATAAAGTGGTATTTCTATCATCATCTGAATATATATTACGTTCCTTATTATTACCCCACCCACTTTACTAAAAAATATTTTTCAATTTTTGATAAATGAATATTTTCATGATATTAAAGGAATAACAAGGTTTGTCAGATATGTTGCCCACAGTTTGATCAAAACCTTTGTTTTAGATTGCAAAAATAAATAATGGATGTCAATGTGCATATAAGAAAGAAATTCAATAAAAACTGACAAAAATATGTCAACGAGCTTTGAGATATGACGGCATAGGTCTGTAACAAAAAGCTGTAAAATAAACTAGCTATTAATGTATTTTTATATCCTAACAATTATCCTTGTAATAGAGTTTAAACTAATTGAATATCTTATTAATAAACTGTTTTTGAGAAATGACTATTGTTGTACCCCTACCCCTATTTTTGCGTTAGGCAAAAATTGTCAATTTAGTCACAAAATGTGAAGTCAAAATATTTTTTTTCAAAAAACGTTCATTTTTTTTGCACTAAAATATTCCTATTGTGCCTAAGTTTATTACTGCATAATTGTTTTTCCAGTTAAATCATCATTTTTGAAATATAACAAATGTAAATTTCCGGAAGTGCAAAAATCCAAAACCTTACCAGTGACCCCTTAAGCAAATATTATGATTTCTTCAGACTCTCAAAACAAAAGAAATTTTGCATTTGCTTTAAAACTTCCTAGGTGGATTAAAATATGGGAGTGACCTGAACCCAGAGGCTACTTTGACACTACAAGTATTGCTGTGTACATGTTTTACAATCATATGCTTATATACATCACAGAAAGTGCAGCTATATGTGAGTACAACTAGTTTTAGTAAAATAGCTATTTTAGAAATTGTTTACAAATATAATTTTTCAGATAACAAAAAAACGTTAGGTAATACATAGTTTTTGTTTATAATTATTTATTCAAACATAATTTTAACTAATTTCTAATTAGTTTCACAATAGTACAGGGTCATGAAATCACGCAATAATGCGACTGCTATTTTTTCAGGTAGCAAAATGTATAACCGGCTTATACGCAGTTGTCATGATGATTGTTACTGTTGGAACGGCAGTGGAAATTGTTACAGACGTCAGAAGAAACCCTGAATCAGTGCATAATTGTATGGTGGTTGTATTGAGTTGTTGTCTTTAAAGTATCTGTTTTAAGAAAATGTAGCTGCATGTTTTATTCAAACTGAATCATTTAATGTAACATATACCAGAAAAAGATGTCGATTAACAAAGATTTTACATAATAATTGATGCGCGACGTGACAAAAGGGCCCTCATGAGTCAAATATGTCATATCTTCTGAAGTTCTGAAGTTAAAACTTTGATGGTATTCTAGTATATGCGGTACCAACATCACACGTGTATCTCTGATAGTTCAAAAGTTACACATAGTTTTACATTTAATAGCCCTTTATTCATGTTGCACATCTATCGAATCTAAATACAAAAATGAATTATATATATTTGCTTATGAACACTGCTATAATGTTGTATATAACATTTAATACGCTTTGAAAAATATCATTTTATAGGCTTCGTGGTATAATGTGGGCAAATTTATATGTTTCAGATATAAGTGATGAAATACGGATTTCGACGACGAGCGTGTATTTGTTTTCAATGGCTGGGATATTTGTTACAGCCGGCTTTTTTCATCTAAGGGAGATAACCTGCCTATTTCATGGACTTTTTTATCTTCTGCTTTTACCATCCGGATACTTGATATTGGTCATTTACAGTATATGTAATATTACCGACAGTTCATGGGGTAAAACATACGTCATTTAATCTATAAAGCTGAAACCCTTTATCTTGAATCATTTGATTGGATTTATAATACATTACCTACGTTAACAATTATATCGATTGTTCATATCGAAAAAGACATTTGTGCTATAACGAGACATGTTCAGTTTTTGATTTTTTCCTCATCCTATTAAACCATAAGAGTTCTTGCACCGTTGACTGTTCCATATAGCTTGCAATTACTCGAGTATGGCCATCGAAAGTAGTTAATACAAGTTGCTAAAACTTGTTCTACAATCGATTGATAATAAGTATGTGCAGTGAGTTAAATGTCGTCATTTGGTAAATGTAAACGACTGTAACCTGTCACTATTTTTCTGTAGGAACGAGAGAAGGTAGCCTGCAAGGGATAAGTCCAACAAGTAAATCATGGCAAAACATAATCAAGGAATCTATCAAAAACACTTTCTTGTATGTATTTTCTATTTTAGAATACTTCTTGTACGATATGTATTGAGTATATATTTACACACGAAATCACTGAATTATATTTAAAGGTAGCTCGCGGCTTTCTTCTAGGAAACGGGCCAATTTTTAAAAAGTCTCAACATTCTAATTCTATGAGGCACTGACCTTCATAGAAAATTTATGGTAAAGTGATATATGCATAGAAACTGGACGAAAAGCGTCTCATAGCGGGGAGGTATTTTTTGTCTTGGTTTTTTCTGTGTCTACTTGGTTTATGAAGTTATATGATTTCATGAAAGCTATGTCAAACTATTTACTCACCCGAAAAGAAAACAAGAATGTTATATTTTGAGGTCTTTAAATAATAAAAGGGAATGGTAAACCGTTTTTTAATAAAACAAAACGGCGTCACCGGCTTAATTTTCGAGACACTTAAACTTGTTTTGAACTTGTAGAACATGATAATAGTCAAAGTATACAAAGAAATAATCAATTACGAAAATACGCATCTCCATTGGGTGGTGCTTTTCAGCTATTTTCCATGGAAATATCACAAGGCCCTATTTTCCGATAAAACTGAATGCCTTATAAGTTATAAGATTGATATACACATTGTTTAGTCTACTTTGACTCAGGGGGAAACCCGCGAGCTCTCATAATATTTTGTGTAAGTGGTATGTTACAGCGTCGAAAATAAAATACATATATGATCGGCGTCACGGGGAAAGGGTCTTGAGACAGTTTAGTATATCATTCAGTAATCGTTCACTGAAAATAATGTAATATTAGTTTTAAATTTCTAGACGACTATTGGAATGGCAACATCGATTCGAAACTGTTCTTTCTATTTTGACGATCAAATATGATTTGTTTTGACAGGTTATTTTATTTTATTTCATTGTGCTTCTATTAGAAAATACTTATTGCCAATATAATAAGGAATGTAAGGTCATTTTAGTGGCTAAACTGACGTCTTGGGTTTCATATTCAGCATGCACTATTCTTTATCTACAAGACATAGTAAACTGAACTTTGCACATTTTGATATTAAAGTATCGTTACTTACAAACATGCATAAAAACTGATTTCGTTGGGGTGTAGTTTGTCCAAAGACCCCAATCCTCGTGTCAATGGTCATGTAACGTATAATCCAGTTTTGCATGTGTAGGCAAAACAGATTTGAAGTTAACTTTAATTTCTATGTTCTGTTGTTTTGTATGCATTTGTCTTGACATTTAGCTGTTGTTCCGGCAAAGAAAAACTAGATCATAATATTGGGCAGATTGAATCAGGCACACATTTTCCTCCAGCTATACAAAGGTAAATGTGTTTCAGTTACTGAAGTGATACACAATTATTAAGTTGCAATAGTTAAAATTGTCTTACTGTTAAAAGTTAGGACCAGCAAACTGATGTACATGAATACATTTCATTCATTTCTCTGAGCTTATTTGAGACGAAAGGAAAAAACTTGTAAATAAGAGAAAATGTAATATTTTACACAAAGACAAAAACCTTTTTAAACGTTAGTGTTGTATATAGGTATGAATTTGTTTCATAAATGCAAACATTGTACAGTCACATTAATCAGACGCTGGGAAAGCAACGCCTTGCCGTTTGTTTTACTCTACAAACAAATCACCAGTTTTATGTCTACATGAACATTATAATTATGTACAACATCTTAGTCTGATAAATGTACCGACTTTAGGTATTTAAATGATGCAGTGTGTCCGTAATAACGGCAAATCAAAAATTGCTGCTTACAAAACTAATTATCATTTTCTCTTTTGTCTTTTGACAGCAACGAAAAACACCCGGAGACACAAATGCACGAAGACGAGCGTGTGTACATTGCACTTCTATTTATAATTATATCTATATCCTAGTTATATGAAAAACTGCTCGCAGAGTCGCGAACTGTTCTTTTAATAATATTCCTTACATACATTTTATAAGGTAAAGCATATTTTGATTTCTATAATAGACCTTATGTCTACACATGCTGTTTGTTAAACGTCTCGTCGTGTCATGCTTTCCTGTAATAGTAGATAACTTCTTGTGTAACAATTTACTCCTTGATAGGCGTCAAATTGTCGAGACTTACAAGGGGTGTTCGAATAGCTTCTGAAAACTCTCTCATCTTTTTGTAAAGCAAACTTACGGTATTGCATGAAACTGTGCATTCAGTATACCGCAACGCTCTTTTTATTACACTTTAAGCAACACGCATTCCATATTAATTTTACTATTGACATGAGTTAGGCAGCTTCAAATAAAAATCATACTTCTAGCCCAAACAGTTTCCACTTTAACTCTAGGAAAAACGTTTCATGCTATTATCATTCTTAAAACTATTGTACAAACAAAAAGCCCCTGGTGAGTTAATGTGACTCGTTTTGTAGGCTTTTTATGCATACATTCACAAATCAAGAAAGGTAATTGTATTCCAATTTTTGTTTCGCCACTGTCGGAAAGCCCCAATTTGTCTTCTGCATCATGCTTAGGGTATTAGATGACGTTTGTACATAAGTAGTAAAATTCAATATATTAAAATATTAAAATACGACTGTTTTCCGTCAGCTTTTCAAAAAGCTATAGCATGATGGGTAGAACTGATGCTTTCATTAGCTTAACTCCTATTATTATTTCAGTTTATACTGATTGGAAAAATAGTTATTCCAGTCACTTAAGAGTTGGGTTTCTTAAATAAAATGTATAGAATAGAAAAGTATAAATAAAAATGTCAGACTTGATTGTCTTGAAATAGATATAACAGATGAAAGATTGACTTGAAGTTAGCGAAGTCTTATAATTCTTTATTTCAGTGCTAACTGGCGATGATGATCGTGTAGAGGACTGGTTAGGACCTGACATGGTACGACAATCTATGATACAGAAATTGTAGATAGTGGAGTTTCCGTTTATTCAAATATTCGAAACACCACACAATATATGTTTCAAAAGCCATTCAAAGGACATTTTGGTCATATAAATATATTTGGAAAACACTGTGATCTACTGAGGATTACAAATAACCAACATCGATGATAATTAATGATGAGAAATTACTTTTAGTATCTACTGCAGGCAGGGCCCTGCCAAATAATCAATATAATTGTAGATCTATATATATAAAAAAGTTAAGCGGAAAAGGACGTGTCAAACTTCTAAGTTTTGCCAGTAAAAATGGAACATGATATATCAACATATTTAACTGTTTTTTCTTCAGAAGAGAGAAGCAAAAATATTAAGACAACATGGATTTGACAATACCTCTTTTATAAGTGGAATGACGAAATCTGAAATCAAAAAAATCCTGCCTAAAGCAGGTAGGAGAATTTTATATATAAATATTAAACTAATGGAATTACATTTGTACACTCAACAGGTTTAGAAACGCAAAAGTGGCAAAATATTTATTTTAATAATGTTATCGTGTTTCAAATTTATTCAAATTTCATACACAACAAAAACAATATAAA
>JAUMHA010397205.1:0-11464 GCA_032359765.1 Saxidomus gigantea
AATCAATCAATCAATCAATCAATCAATCAATCAATCAATCAATCAATCAATCAATCAATCAATCAATCAATCAATTGCATTTGAAATATGTTCTGCAAATTTGTTTTCATTTTATTTTTTTTATGTTTTTTAGATCGGCATATGTTCTTTTTATCAATTGTTTTAAGCCAAGTTTAGTTTCATTTGCTGGCTCGCCCTTTTGCGTTTAATCCACAGAACAAATATGGCTAAAATTATGTTGTTAATAGTTTAAAGTTGAAATTTGTAAAAAGTAAAAAGGGGAAATAATTTTACAGACTTCTACAACTGATTACCATCTATTACAATTCTCATGGGCTACTGTAAATAATGAAATATTGTTACATCAGTGGGAACCAGCGGGATAGCTTTCTCACGAAGTCATAGTCTCGTGAATTGGTCCGGAGATCAAAATTTGCGAATTTTTTTCTCCCGCAAATTCAAAGTGATTTACAGTAAATATGCACTGACCGGCGATCTTATATATATACTATCTTTACACACATTATAATGCCACTAATTAAACTAATCAAGTTAAATGTTTTACCCATGACCATAAAAACATTCAACTATGGTACACTAATTTCTTCAATTATCCAAATTGCCATCTTTTCAATGCCATATAAAACGTCCAATTAATCCCATTCCGAGTAACGTGTTGTCAGCATAACCGAGATGTTACTGCTTCGTTATTCACTTAGTGCCGCCTCCTAATATAATTTGTCGCCATCAAAAGGCACAAACGGCCTCTCAACGATAAATTAAATGTACATAACCAGTTTAATTTACCACCAAGATGCCCATTCAAGCAGCCATTGTTACTCGCCATTTCTTTAAAGTTACAATTTCTATCAATCCGGTCTGCGAGATTAATTCCATTTATAGAGTTTCGAAGTGGCCCGTTCTCTGTGCCTTTGAAATGATAATATCACAAGTCCCTGTGGAACTATGTAATCAACGGAATGAATGACTCGTACGTGATAATGGGTGGAAAAAATCGTTTATCGTGCCAGTTAATCGGAGACAAATTGAAAATTAACTTCTCAAATAGCAGCAGCGCACATTGAGGGATGCCGATTTAATCAAGACTGTATCGGGAAACTTTGTTGACAGAAACTTGGAATAATTTCCTCGTCTTGTTTTCCACGACGCCGATGGTTGGCCATGTTTGGATCAGACGAAGGGTCTGCTTACATTCTTAATTTCGTATTTAGAAGGAATAAACGCAGAGAAATACGTAGTCAATAACGATATTAGGAATGTCTCAGACAGCGTTTACTATTCTTGCGATTTTTTCAATCTTTCTCTTAACTCTATATAATAATTATGTTTCATTTTAGAAACCTCATTTTTATCTAAGTGTCTATTTTTAGCCATTTAAAGGAGGCTTAGTTTCAAATTTATAAACGGGACTGCTTCTTAAAAATGTGGTTTTGTTGATATAGAATACAGATGCCCCGCCTATGAATATTTATGAATATGTAAATTAGCAAATTAAATATTTATATTATATATTCATTAAATGAGTTATAAAGTTATTAATGCATACACTTTTCTGCTTTAGTGTACCTTACTTTTTCTAAAAATAGCACTGACTGAGACAATTTTTAAGATAATGTCAAGAAATCTTATACACGTTCCTATATATACACATTTATTTGGGCGGGGCGTAATTTGTAATAAAGTGCCACATGAGTTTGCATCCTAAAAGATTTAAGTCCTTGATTCCAAATAAAGCTATTTAACAAATTAATAAGGAAATATTAGTAATTATGAAATAATAACCACGATATCGGACCTGTGGAAATAGAATTATATTATTTCAAACAAATAATAATTTGAATATTTGTCTCTTGGGGACCAGCAGGTGGATTAATTTCTTGTACAACGTTATTATTGAATGATTAATTTGCATAAGCAATAATCTTATCGGGTCTGTTTGGTAGGGAATTAACTGTACAATAGTAGGGATTTTTCTATATCGGACAACCTCTTGATTTACCGACAATGTCTTTCACAGCAGACGATAATGGACAGATGCGGTAACCAAGGTGTCACGCACCACAAAAGGTCATCTGGACTACGGACACTACCGTATCTTAAAACACTTCACCGTCCCTTTGAGACTTACTTGCGGCTGTTGAAAAACATTGACGATTTTTATCGCTAATCTTGTGTTATAGGATTAATTTAGACATAATTATTTGATAGTTTCTTCATAGATAAAGCATGTTCTACTTGACAGTAGCGAAACTATTCACTCGCACCTGGGAGGAAACCGGACATGAAGTTTCTCATTACTATCCTTTTATTTTTCAATTTCGGCACGAACGCAGACTTTAATTTGTCATAAATTGTCCAAGCTTTATCTTTACACAAACGAACCCGTTGTGTGTATTGGAGAATTTATTTTAAATTAACGAATATAGACTTCAACGTGCGAAGCAAGGAAAAGTAATCGTTGAAGTGAAAGCTCAACCGACTAAGCCCTTACATGTATTTTAACAGAATTACATGATAGTTTTTTTCATGTTAGCGCAGTATGCGGCAAATGTCGTGTGAAGTCTTGTTTCATTCATCAGCCTTTCTTTAGAGGATCTTGGTTCTACCTTGGTTCGATCCAGGTAGCGTCCGTAAGCATGACACCGTTAACTGCACATTGTCTCTCATTCTTCAAGATTGGAGTTAGTTTCGAGAGTTTGTTTCGAAACTCGGGAATAGATAAATTAGTATAAATTAAAAAGCGACTCTATATCATATTATCATAAATCAAGAACTAATGTGATCTCGAAATGTGACGTTCAAGTTGGTTTGCAGATGTCTGGGAGTTACATTGGAACCGGGGGAGCGAGGTAATACAAGAATTATAAATTGGAAAGGGCGCTGTACAATGAAAATTAAATCATATGTTGTGAATAGAGAGATGCCAAACTGCAATGGTTTGAATCTTGTTTGAAGAACGGATAACTAAGAGGTTACGGCTCACTTGTTAATAACATTATTGCTGAATCAGCATAATTCATAGTTCACATGCAAAATATCATTTTCCTCATGAAATGACGTCGCTTTCCGAAAATAAGCTTAACACTGTCCCCTCCCCTCGTAAAATAACCAACAGTGGTATAAGCGCAGATTGTTTTCATACATGCACACCGACATTTTAAACTGAAACTCATAGAGAAAAGTGCATGCACATGCAACAGTCGGATGGACGTTTTACAAGAAAGTAACCATGCCAGTGAATGTTCAAGCTGTTTCTATGCTTGTGAACAGCAACCCTACCTTGTTAACCGTTCTTCTTGGTATTTAACCCCCGTTTTGTCTGTTCATACATTAAAACTATGTACAGGCGGGCAGTTAAACTAAATATCAGTTTCATACCGTCCCTGGGGAGGACCAGAACTAGACACCTCTATCCTCCATTTGAAACATAAAAAGACGGGGTACGTAGTATAGAACTCGAACCATTCACCCTCAGTTGCTGAGATATTTTAGTGGTTTCAGGAAAGCAACTCTTACCATTCGACCATGGGCACAACTGTTTCGGTCAAATGAAAATTTTTGAAATCCGAACTTAAATTACAATGTAAATAACAAAAAAAATATATATATATAATTCATGAGATGTAATAATCTGTGAGCTTGTCAGTTTTTAAAGATGAAAGCAGTTCGACATTTTAATGGGAGTTATAAAGGAAAGCGATCGAATTATGCCAATCGTTACACTCCTTACTTCATGCCATACCAATTGTACCAAACCGAAGAGTTCCGATCACTAGATTTTCTGCTCTCCCATTTGCGGAGGTAATAAAGATACTATTATTATTATTATTATTATTATTATTATTATTATTATTATAATAATTTGTATCTATAATTTGGGATAAGTTTACAAATAATGAAATTGAAAAAGCATAATTCTATGTTCTTTTAGTATATACATTGTAGTACATTTTTGTGTGTATATACGAATTGATTTTAGTTCGATTATGGAGAAAGTTCCGCAGCTTATTAGATCGGCTCGCGCGAGTTTCATCACTGCTACCCTTTTACACCTGGGTGGCACGTATGATATCGGTGTCTTTGCTCGAGGACACACCTCTTGCTCGGACTGAGATTCGAACCCGGGACCTCCCGTTCTGGAGACGAACGCCATAACCACAGATGCTTGGGGTATGGACTCGCCACCCAATCTAATATTTGTCCCATGTTGTACGGAACAGCATTGATTTGTTTTTGTGTTTGCTGCAAGAACCTTAGAGACTCTTTTGAACTTGGGATGTGTGAGAGCACTAAATGACCTTTGGCTTAGTTTTCAAAGCCAATCATTTGAAATCCAATATTTCATTGAAAATTAATATCTTGGCTAAATATCAACGGAAGGCGGGAAAGGGTTTCGAACATTTTGTAATCTTAACAGTTGAAAAAAGCTTTTAAAAAAGCAACAAAAACAAAAATAAATGAACCTCAAAACCTCAAAACAGCATGCCAGTGTGGGAGAACACTACTAAGTTGAAATACGGGTTTGAACCTTAGACATAAGCATAGAATAGAACATAATAGAACAGAACAGATGAATGGCATGACAGCAAGGCAGTTTGAAAGTGATCAATTAGACAGTTTAAATGTTTCAAATCTTGTTCTCACCAGTGCAACAATCATATCGGGCTAATAGGATTTTCTGATATTAACTACGATTAGACATCTCGACGTACATCAGTGGGGCATTACGGGACATTATGTGATAACTCAGATATCCCTAATCCCTTTGAAGGAGATGTTGAAACCCGTATTTCACTTTATCAAATTTTAATGAATAGAACCCGATTGAAATAAATGACCAATATTTACTGTTCTTTTATTCGGAAACTTTCAAAGGTGACAAAGTCACTTTTCAAATGGACCGAAGTAACAGGTTCACATTGAAATGGGTTGAATTATTTTTCAAGATAAAAGACTGAAGAAGAAGATAAAATTTAATCTGTAATACGCCTGGTAGTTCCTTATTTGCATATAGAAAACAAATCTGTGTGATATAAATTTGGAGAAAGTTATCAGTGCAACCTGGTTAACAATGTAAATTTTACGCGAACCGTGTGCAAAAAAGAAAACAATGTAAATTTTACACGATTTACGAGTTCACACAGATGTTTAACCATATCCATCCCCACCCAGCTAAATGTCTATATTTCTATTTCGTTTGCGCCTCGATAGCGCAATGGTTAGGGCGCTCGCCTCCAGAACGGGAGATCCCGGTTTCGAATCCCAGTCCGAGCAAGAGGTGTGTCCTTGGGCACAGACACTGATGCCATACGTGCCTCAGTCCACTCAGCTGTAAATAGGAAGTCTTGCTGCCTCTCTCGCAAGCGAGATGACATCTGGAATGAGTGTTAGAGAGCGATTCAATAAGCTACGGAGCTTTTTTCGTAATTGAACCAAAAGATATAGCGAACAGTTAAGATAATGAGCAGACTGCACATATGTGAACGGTGATCATGATCTGCTTTAGTCTCTGAGGTAGATACTTTCACTCCTAACATGTTACCGTCTTTCCTAACTTTACGCCAGTCTCCTGACGAGAAATTTCACTGGATCCCTCGCGCCAAAAAATTACAGCTCCTCTACAAACTTAAAGAATACCATTCCATCCATTACGAAGTATTGTGATACTATTTAGGGACATAGAAACTGGCCAAGGACAGCAAGCTTATATCGTTCCTGACACTGCAGAGTTACGGCCCCTTTGATTCTTGCTGAAATTCTGCTTTATAATTTCCCACTCTCTATCATATAGGCAGCCTTTTTATCACTTGTCTACTAACTCTTTGGATAGAATTTATCAGCAAAATAGCGTGACTAAGTTCGATTACCATCCGAATTGTCACAGGCGCTTTGGAGAAATGGCACTTTATTGTCTAAATTTTGCCAAATTAACACTGTTAACTTTCTTGCTTGGAAAATATTAGACCAATCTTCGAAAAACAAGGTCAAAATATTCAGTATGTGCAGACTACATTTGATATTAAGCCTTTTTATAAATTTGCCTAGGTAAGAGTTAAAGAAAACCTTAAAAAATTGATAACATTTATTTTCTTGCGACGCTGTTCAACTTACAACGAAATTAACATTTAGTGAACATTTTCCAGTAGGGAAATATAGCTATAATAAACTTCGTTTATAACAAACTCCTACGGAACATTTAAATTTATTCCTTATATCCGGAAATCGTTATATCCCTTTAACATTTTCAATTCAAAATAAAAAAAGGTGAAACCCGGGCAGAGAAAACTTTATTAGAAAAGTCTTTATATATTTAAGTGAAACATTATGTCTTTTTTACTTTATGGTGGAAGGGTGGGATGCATGATTATTCTGCGGAAGTAATGTAATAAATGCAAAAACATATTTATTTCAAATTCAACTATACAAATAAAAAATAAATTATAGCACAATGATGTTTGACGACGTCATGCGATAACAATGATTTTTTCCTTACAGACTATAGCTTTAAATAGGCAATGGGCATAATTCCCATTGCTTACTTTTGAACAAAAAAAATCGTCTTTTAAAACGTGTATAATTGTTACCGAGGACGCAAGTGTCTTTAGCTCGTTTTGAGCCGTCATTTTTTAATAATAACTTAATTATAACTGAATAATAACTTAGTAATAACTGTCTTGCACCACTACATGCATAATTTACCCGAACCATCCATGTTTTAAATGAAAATATACTCTCAAGCTCTGCTTTAAAGATGGGTAGTTTAGTAGATGACAACGACACCGGTCCGAGTCTAAAACAGATTGTAACGTAGCAGAAAACGACGGTAGAATTAATCGACTTCATTAATTTTCTACATGTTCATTGGTTTGTAATTATTGCAAGTGTTTATATATTTTTATATGAATATATTTATCAAACCAATTTCTTTAACCAAAATATAGTTTTGATGCTTAGGACAGATGATGTATGAGGAAGCGTGCCCAAGATTTCGAGCGCTTAAATTGAGATGTATTTGAAAATAACTAATGTACTGAATTATTATATATTTTTGGAGTTTAAAAAAGAATTCTGGTTGTGAAAGAAAAAAACATGTTATTCTGAGAAATTAAAAAAATAAATACATTGCTTTATATGACATGAAACAACAGCAAGAACAACAGCGAAATTCTCAGGCGAAGAGCGCTATACATAACACACGTCAACGTATTTGAACAGAATAGAACAACTCTGTATTAAACAAGCTATATGAGTAAACAGAGCATAGGTCCTATAAAGATTTTAGTGGAATGGGTCGGGGATTGCACAACTAGTTATGGTCCTTCCCGAAACGAACGTAAATAATATTTTGAAAAGAAAAGGAAATATTCACGTTTCGCACGTGTCATAAACGTTACAAAAAATGACAATAAAAAATAAAAGTGACTCATACATGTGGACATAACAGATAACATTAAATTTGGTAACTGTCCGCACTGTACATGGACTCTTGCTCATAGGTTAGGTATATTCTTTTTTAAAGAAAAAATCTGGGGTTTTTTTTCGTTTTTCTTTTTCATTTTGTATACAAAATTCTTAACTTCGTTTCATGAGAGTAATAAGATTTTTCTTAAAAATTCTGCCATATAATTATGCTGTTTTTTATTTCTTTTCAAATAAACAAAACTTTTTTTTGTTGTCATGGTATTATGTTATACGTGATTTTTTTCTTCTTTTCAAATAAACAAAACTTTTTTTTGCTATTATTCTGTCATTCATGAATTTTTGATATTTTTGTCAAATAAACAAAACAATTATTTTAGTGTTTCTGAAATGATAGAAGCCTCTCCCTCACTGCTATCTTATGTAAATGCAATTAAAATTTCAAATGTTTAACAGCGAAACAAATATTAAGGAAAATAAAAAAAAACCCATCAAATCCAAAAAAAAATCTTCCCCTAAAATTTTAAGGGGGGAAAGGAAATTTATGACACGAAGACAGATAATTTTTTTTTTGCGCGAATCTATCGCTTTAATAAGAAGTCTCTTAAATTTTGTATCAAACACTGAAGACAGTAATGGTGAGTAATTTTGTTTACACTGTTTATCAGCTTAAGTGTGTACAGGTGTTTAAAAATGTCAGAATATTTCAAATATCTTTAACAGCGTGAGCTCTACTAAAAATGCTCCCGGTTGCCGCATCTATACTCATTTTTGCAGGTAAAACTATGTAGTGTTGTTTCCGTATGTTTTTTAACTTTATTTTCTTTGACTTTTTTTTTATCAAAACCTGAGCAAAATAGATCTACATGTATATTTAAATCTATTTTTAAAGGAGTCTCGGTCCCAGCAATAAGCGGCATTTTGTTAAATAAATAAAATAATAAATAATTAAATAAATACGGAGATAAACTAATTGCCTTCAAAATAGATAATGATATAGTTCATTCATTCATTCATTCATTCATTCATTCATTCATTTCACAGCAAACCATAGATTGACTGTAAAATTTAAGTTTTTCGGTAAATAAGTTTTTTAGATTTTTTTATCTTGATTAAGCGGGAAACGGTGGGTGGTTATGTTTCCCACAGAAAAAGTTTCTAAGAGTTCTGCCGTGTTCTTAGCGGTTTCGTTTATACATATTTTACTGCAAAATCATATACAGGTTCAGTTAGAATGTACAATTTTACAATTTTTCTAGCAGTATTACTATTTGAAGAAGAAACGGTAATAATTATCTCTTCTGCATATATTTTTGGGGAAAACAATTATATCATACCTGTATAGTCCATCATCCGGGACATCAGCATACCACCGCGTGACATCCAGTCTCCGAGATACGGCTGGACCGACCCAGCGGACTGTGCATGTGCCGCGTGAAGATGTGCCGCCATCTTGTACGCGTGCTCTGTTGGCGCGTGAAACGCAGAACTGTTTTGAATATGTGGCGCCATGTGGCCATGTCCTTGCATTGAATTATGTGAATGTTGTCCATTTATTGCTTGTATGTATTGGGCTTGTAAAAATCCTTGAAGTGCCACTGGGTTGTTTTGCAACATGGCTTGCTGATGCATGTTTAAGAGTCCCGGCCGAGGAATAACATTGTTTTTAAACACGTGATGTTTGTTCTGTACGTAGGTTTCAGGTGAGAGTCTCAATTCCGGGCTTGGCGTTGAAGGATGACTGGAGCAGTTTGACGACAGCCGTGGCGACACCATTGATGTTAAAGTCCCCGTAGTCGCCGGCGGCGACGGTAACTGTTCCTCGGTTTTCTTTGACAACAGGGAGTCAATGCTAAAAGAACCTTTCATTTTTCAACTCTTCAATAAGTCAAATCAACTGTTCTTTGATAAAGAAACTGTAACTCAATGTCCAAAATCCGTCAAAATTTTATCAAAATATTTTCTGAACGAAAGTTGTGGTATTTTTAATTCAACTATACATATTATGCTTAAATCGTGTCAAAAATTAGGAAAGCGTGCAATTATCCAGATTTGAATCAATTTTTTCCTGTAAAGTCACTAACAATTTGTATCATATTATTTAAGATTGCCAAATTTATAAGATAGGGAAGCTCTGATGCGATTGGTCGAGATTATGTAAATAATCGTGCTACCGAATCAATTATATTATCTACTGCAAATAACGGCGGCCAATCTCCGACCGGTGAATATTTTATCTTAATTCGCAAGGCCGGACTACTGTTTGAGCCTATGTTCTTGAAAGGGGGGACGACTTTATTCCGAACGTGTGTCGTCTGTTTAATTAATTAATTTGCTACTTTAAGCAAAATCTGTTGCCATGTTTTTGACGGAATTATAGCGCAATTTTAATTCTAGGGAAATTCATAAGATTCTTCAAATTATTCGGGCTCTTAAGCAAATAGTGGACTAATTAAACAAAATTCTTCCACCATTTTATGTTGATTAATTTCTATTTATGGTACTTGACTACGAAACGCCACGAATGCTCGTTTTTGACAGCCTTTTTGGAAAATAAGTCACAGATGGCTGATTTTTAAAGTATTATGGTCGGACAGAATTGCAGATTGCTTTCTTGGAAATACTTGTTTAATAGCATACGAACGGAATTAATTTTTAATCGGAAATGTTTTTGAATGGTAATTAAAAATATTTTCAGAATTGGTCTATTTTAGTACGCTTTCTGCCTTATAGACGGGGAACTTTAAATGAATAGTTAATACATTTTATATTTTTTACGATTAAAATGTACCGAACATATAATATACAGTTTAATTATACAGTTTTGTATGAACTATGGTGGACCTTTGATGCCACCTATTCTACGGATGCATGTTATCATGTGTCTAAGACCTCTCCATTCATAAAAATAAAAGTTGTCAAATTAGTCAATCTTGGCATCTTAGGAACATCATAATATACATCTGAGAAACAGTGTGGCAAGACAACAAAAGTTTTATTGAAAATACATAATTTTATAAGAAAGCTATGATAAAGACATTTGATGGTGGACTGTATAGACAACATTATCATTCGCCTTCATGAAAAAAAAACCTTTTAATAATATATGTGATAAGTGATTTTATATCCGAGAGAGTCCTTGATTAGAATAAACATATTCTATTCTATTCTATTCTATTCTATTCTATAGTCTATTCTTTTCTATATTCTATTCTATTTTACTCTATAGTCTATTCTATCATATTCTATAGTCTAGTCTATTCTATTTTTGGTCTATTCTAGTCTAGAGACTATTTTATTCTAGAGTCAATTCAATTCAATTCAAATTAAATCAATCAAATTAAATTAATTTCAATTCAATTTTCTTCTATTCTATTATATAAAAGAGATAAACGTTTGGTGAAAATAAGAGAAAAAAACAACAACATTAAAACAGAATTAACAATTTGCCTAGTCAGAAATTTAGAAGACAATAAATTACTTCTAAAAAATAAAAGTCAGCCTCAGAAATAAAACATGAAACAGCTGATTCTTTGCGCACTTCTAGCAATATTTCAACCCTTAAATGAGCTATTGCCTAGCAAGTTCAGAAAATTCCCTACTCATGCCACTTACTCTTACCCGTGATATTACAGAAAAATTTAAATGAAATGCCCAGACTTCAGTGTTTGAAAAAGTCATTTGATTTAGAATGTTTGTCCCAAACTGTGGCATGTGCGGTGATGGGTTTGTCCAAACATTTCTTGCTGAGAGCAGGAATTTGAGAGCTAAGGAATTTTGGCAGAATACATTTTCATGAGCTTCTGTTGGAATGACAACACATGCGGCTCAAAGTAAAATTCAAATCAATTGAAAGCGTTAATTTTTATGTATCTTAAAACATATAGATATAATATTTACACAAAGAAAAATTTAAGCACCCCCTGAAAGTTTGAGATTGACTAATTTAACGAAGCTTTATCATGAAAATACCGTCAAATTGAGCTAGGGAAGAAGAATGTAATCCGTAACAGCAACCCTCTGG
>JAUMHA010397216.1:0-11462 GCA_032359765.1 Saxidomus gigantea
ATGTGAATTGCCATGTTTTCTTTGTTGTTATGAAGGCCGCATAGTATACAAGTTGTTGTCTTAATGTGTTACCTTCGTAAAATAAAGATAGTATTATTATTATTAGTATTATTATTATTATTATTATTATACTGAAGTTCAGATGATAAGTGGTGGAATAATTCAGTTTATAATAAGTCTTCACTTGAACACATATTCTCTATTTTTGAGAATACAATGTAAATGATTACTCTTTTTGAATGGAAAATAATAGAGTAAAATGGACATAATTTGATTTTTTTTTTCAACTTGACTAGACCTATGTCTACTTACAGACTGGTACAAACAAACTGTTGCTTTTAATGTAGGGACCTTTGATACCAGAAGTCAAGAGTTTGATTTGGGCAACATTAACAACAGTATAGATCAACACATTTAAGTGAGTTACCTACGTTTAAGCTGATGTTGTATACAACGAAGAAAGCTGAAAAGAACGTGTAAATCATCCTTCCTTTTCTGTTGTTGAATCATACTGCTATTAACCCAATGCAGTCCTTGAAATCTAGTCAAAAGTTATTAAAATGAACTAAAGTTTTGGTGACATTGATGCTGCACCAGCTTAGTCATCATAGTCTCGATTGGCATATACTTACTGGTCATGATACAAGAGATCGTTAGCGATATCCTCAAACAATGAAGGACTCTCCGGACTGAAAAAGCCTTCCTTCAGTTGCCCAAGTGCTTCACACAGATCTCCGTTACACGAGTGGTAATCTGCTGGGTTATAGCCCTGCTTTCGCAGTTCTTCCACTTCGTGCAGTTTCAAGCCGAAGATAAACATATTTTCTTCACCCATCTCCTCCGCCATTTCCACATTAGCGCCATCTAGCGTTCCAATCGTCAAAGCTCCATTCAGCATGAACTTCATGTTGCCAGTCCCTAGACATATATTTATATACACATTACATGTATAGTATACAGAATAGAAATTGTGTGCTAATACAGACACTTAAAAAATGAAATACATCTGTGAAAACGGCGCTAAAAGTTCAAAATCGAGAATATACTTAATAATTAAAATTTAGTCTCGCTGAAGTAGATGATTATTATTTTAAGTTCCTTGCGATAAAAATATGCAAGACGACCAAAATGTACTTATAACAGTATCATACTAATTTATTTTAGCTCGATTGTCCCTGAAACTTGTCGCGATTTTTTTGTTTTGGTAAAAACCTGATCCGGAATATTAATTTACAAAAGATTTATTTTACTATGTAAATCCATTATACTAGATGAAAAAAGATGTACAAATTAGACGAAAACCGTTCAAATGTTTTCATTTCAGGTCAAAGTTGGGGTCCATAGCGGAATGGAACAGACTTAAATTTCACTATTTCTGCTGTTTGTGGAAAAAATCTCGTTTATAGAGTAAAAACCCTGCACATTTATTAAATATGCTACAAAAAACTTTCGAACTATTTTTAGATAAGCAGCGTTTAATCTCTTTTTTAATACATGTACAACGGTAAATACCGTGGAGAACGCCTAAATCAGGTCTCATTTACGTTTGCTGAACTATACAAGTATACCTGAGGCTTCAGTTCCTGCTGTGGAAATCTGTTCGCTAAGGTCAGATCCTGGAATGACGATTTCTGCCAAGGTCACTCGATAGTTCTCCAGGAATACGAGTTTGAGTTTGTCGCCAACATCCACGTCATTGTTGATCTTCCGGGCAAGGTTATTGAACAATTTTATGATCTTCTTAGCAATGTGGTAGCCTGGAGCAGCCTTTCCGCCAATCATCACTGTCCGTGGTGTGAATGGTGCTTCCGGGTTGCGTTTGATCCGATTGTACATGGTGATCACGTGTAAGCAGTTCAAAAGCTGTCTTTTGTACTCGTGAATCCGCTTTACCTGTAGGAAGAATGATTAATGGTACTCCGTCATGTATCATGATACTAATTTATTAACTCTCAATTGCGAAAGAAGTTCTCGCAACCTCGGCCAGACTCATATATTCTATTCCGAACACGCGGGTCCAGACCAAAATATCAGTCATGCACCGAGGGCAACTGTTTTGGCGGGAGCGAGGCTCTGCCGAGTTCCCGCAAAACAGTTACCCGTGGTCACACGATAGAAACTTTTCTTGTATACCGTCTTGCAGCTTTAAGTAGATTTCTAAATGCAAAAACTTAACGGTGACGGATTCGCGTGCTTATGAAAGAAACTCAGTATTAATCCGTCAACGAGGGTAATTCTTTTGGAGGGAACGAGGCTCTGCATGGTAACTGTTTCACGGGAACTAAGCTCCGCCACCGAGGTTAATTGTTTTGGCGGGTACAACGCTCTGCTATTCCCGCCAAACGGTTATCCGAGGTGACGGATATTTCCATCTTGACCAAATGTGTAATGATAGAAACGGACCAAATGCATTTATTATATATAAACCAACAATTTTCACATGTTTTGTTTGGGAAAGTGAGGTAACAATGTTTATAACGTCACGTCACAAGTAATTCACGAGTGTCTGGCAAAAGAGGGGTACTGTAATGATCAAACACGTTTCAAAATTAAGTGACATTTTAAGTTTTGGTGCGCTATTTTAAATTACCTGTACATCGAATATGGAACTGCAGTTGACTTGAATACCATAGTTCTTCAAGATGAAATCCACTAGGCGGTGTTTGTTTTTCTCCTTGATGGAGATGATCTGTTGAAGAAAGCCCTCGTCGTCTGCAAACCGCGTCTGCAAGAAAGATTATTGATTTAATGTAGGGCCCATTCCGTATCGTGTTTCAAGTCTCAGGACAGATCGGCGTTCAACAATATCTTATATTCGAAATAAGTTGTCTGTTTTTGTTTTGTTTTTGTTTTTTTGTGTGTTCAGTTTGGTCATTTACTCTTTTAGATGTTTCGAACAGTGCTGCTTTAAACTGTCAACGCAAAGACATTCGTCGTCAATTCATTGCTTTCAGTTTAAAATCTGTTTTGTTTGTAATCTTCTTTGACAAAAAAAACCTCACAGTAATATAGGCTGTCCTATTGACCAGCTTTAAAAAATACTAACTGCATAATATAAGATTTAACTGTTTTGCCATTTTGATATTTGCGATATTATAAATGCGGTTTACTCTGGTCCTAAATATTTTAAATGCCCACAATAACAAAACAATTATCATCAACAATTGTTATGCAAAAAATTGTTTTACCAGTTTCCTGAGCTGATCCAGATGTTTCACCCATCCGTCGCCGAGATGTTTTGTGATCAAATCTGCCAGATCTGGGTTACACATTAGCAACCATCTCCGTGGAGTTATACCGTTTGTCTTGTTCTGAAATCGTCCTGGGAACATCTCATAGAAATCTCTGAATACTTTACTTTTCAATATATCTGAGTGAATCTTGGCAACTCCGTTCACGGCATGGGAACCAACAATAGCAAGATGCGCCATGTTAATCTGTTTAAACCCACCTTCCTCCACTATTGACATACGCTTCAGCCTTTCGTCGTCGTTCGGAAACCGTCGCTTGACCTCAATCAAAAAGAGATGATTTATATAGTAGATGATTTCCAATAAACGTGGAAGTAACCCTTCTAGCAAGTCTACCGACCATCTCTCTAACGCTTCCGGAAGTACTGTATGATTAGTGTATGCGCATGTGCGGAATGTAATGTTCCAGGCTTGTTCCCACTTTAAGCCTTCTTCGTCCATCAACAAACGCATGAGCTCAGGTACAGCCAGTGCAGGATGGGTATCATTCAGCTGAAATGCTAGCTTGTTGTGAAACTCTTCGAATGATTCTCGTTTACACACGAAAACACCGGGCTGAGATGATTTGTATCGTCTGATTGCGTCTTGCAGCGAGGCAGAAACAAGAAAATATTCCTGCTTCAGTCTAAGTGCCTTTCCTTCAAACATATTGTCCTTCGGATACAGTACTCGGGATATGTTCTCAGCTAGATTTCGGTCAAACACCGCCTTTATGTATTCCCCATCATTGAAAAACTCTAAACTGAAAGAGTTAGGGGCCTTTGCAGACCAAAGACGCACGACATTTACTACATTGTTCTTGTATCCGGGTACAGGTGTATCATAAGGCACTGCCAAGACGTCCTGAGTATCAACCCACTTTACGGGTTCTCTGTCGTTCTTGCTGTGAACCACTCTGCCGCCAAACTTGACCTTTTGGGTGTATTCATGCCTCACTATTTCCCAAGGGTTGCCATTCTTCAGCCACTGGTCAGGTTCCTCGTACTGATGTCCATCTCGTATTTTTTGTGCAAATATACCGTAGTCGTACCTGAATCAAACACAGATACTGATTTATTCATCTAGTTATAACTTTATTTCATCTTTGATTTATCAGATATGTATAAAACTCACTGTAATACCGAATGATGTACGAACACACCGATACATCAATTCAAAAGTGAAACCCAATAGAGCATACATTTATGTAAAATAGTAGTCAATCGCCTTTATTATAACACCGAACAGAAGTACAATGAAACTTGTGTTAAAGGTGCCCAACTAGCAGGTAAATTCATACTTACATTTTGACAAAATTGTTAATCATTGTTTATTAGACAATGAACAACGCCGGTATAAATATTATTTCATAATTCTAACATGACTCGCGATATACAAAAATTATAACAAAAAGGTTTTATGATGCCATTAACTACGCGGGAACCGATATGCCGTCAATTTGACGTCATACTGTGCCGCATGACGTTAAATAAATATCCACGTAGAAAATAACGCTTTAAATTTATTCACCTTTGTAATATCTGGTTATGTTAGAATCGAAATAACATCCTTTTCATCGTTGTTATCGTCTAATAAACAACTCTTTGTTGTTCTGATGCGCAGTTATAAACCACTCAGACCTCTAAGATGAATGTTATGTCGGAGTAATTCCTAATTTTGTTAAAACTCGCAGTCTTATAGGGAGAAAAAGATCAGTTAAAGCATACATAAGTTTTTATCGAGCATACATGTTTATAACATGAAGACTAATATATTGAAACGCAACTGACATAGTTTCGGCCAGTCTCCCCCAGGATCAGTCCGAGATTCTCAGGCATCGTGACAGCATTCCGTTTTGATCCGCATTATTTCTTTACTATGAAATCTCACTTTTATAATTTCGATATGAAACTACTAAGGCTATCAAATATCGTCTGAATTAACGGCCTTTGGAAACTGGATAATTAATTTGACACAACAAATGGGTACGTCAATTTGATTCTCATATTGCTTGTTGTGATATATGATAAGTGTCACATGGAAAACTGCTGTAATGTTTCCAGCTCCTCGCCTAACAGGGTCATAATAGGGTCAATGACCAAGTTTTTTGGTAAGGTCTAATTTCGAAAACGGAGTCGTGAATGATGTCTTTCTATCTTATTGTAAAACAACGCTAAAACAAGGAAAACATATAGGTCGCATAAGGGTCAAATTTAGCCTATAACTGATTTTTTCAAGGCGGTAACATCGAATTCAACAAAATGCTTATTAAAAGTATGTGTTTGTTCTACCCTGTGATGTCCTTTTATACATGCACTTGGCGGAAGCGGTGTCTTTATTTCATTAAAATTAGCTGCAACGTCTATGTATATCCTTCGGTCTGCCACCAACAACAATATTGAAATACCTAAACAACGCACTATGTACATGCAGAATTCTTTTACAAATATTTGTGCACATACAGGGAACAATATATCTGTAAATACTCGTTTCAGTCAGTCTCTGAATACATTTAAAAAATCTTATTGATCAAATAAAACAAAACGATACAGAACCGTATACTAATATATAATGTGTTTACTGTACAAAGTAAGGTATGAATTATATTCTACAGTAAGAATGTACAGTGGTAGCGCGTTCGCCTCAGGACCGAAGAGCCCCGGGTTCGATCCCTACCATAGCCATGTCGGTAGTGTCCTTAGGCAAGACACAGATAATTCCACATTGCCTCTCTCTCTTCGAGGTTGATTCCATCTGGAATGAGTCTCGAGAGCGATTAATCTAAGTTGTAAGAACTTGTTTCGCAATCGAGAATAAATAAATTAGTATATATAATGTACAGTAACAGTCAAACCTGTAAATTAATGTTACTCGCTGAAAGAAACTAAAGCGGTCATGACAGGTTTTTGGTTTTTATAGTAATAGGACATTATTTTTTTATTTTCCTTTTAGTGCTCTTTGTTAGAGGTATTTTTCTTTTCCAGAGACGAACGTTGACACATGTTCGCCTGTATGTTGGGAATGATTGCTATACATGTATTATATCAATGAGTGATTGTCTTTATGTGATACAACTTTTTTTTGTTCATAGATGAATGTATAAATATGTCTGTTATACTTTAATTTATTAGTTAGGAAATTGTTAGAGAAGGCCATGCTTTAAAAAAAGTGTGTTAATGTTCCTTTGATATAATAATTATGTACATGTTACCTTCTATAAATAATGAATTTATTATTATTATTATCAATTATTATTATAATTATTATTATATTATCACAAATGTATCATTATTATTATTATTATACTTTGTCTGCTGTCTTATCACAAAGTTGAAAACTCAGTCGCCGTTACTTTAAATGTTTGCGATCATTAAAAACTGAATACACTGTGACTTTATATCAAAAGCACATGAAGGTTAACCTTCTATCTATTATGATTATTCAGTTAAAACAGCGCCCAGTTCTTGCTATGTGTGAAAGAGAGACGTATGCCATCTTATCTATATTACATTCGACTCTTTCTTGCATCACTTACTATAGAAATAAAATAAAGGAAAACAATGAATTGTCGTAAATTTTTCTTCGTGCGAGCCGGTATTCTGACATGATTTTTGATTACAAATACATCCGGTGCCGTGAATTTAAAATAGTATACAATGACTAACTAATTATTGAGCCACAAAAATTGAAAAGATTAATACCCATCTAAAGTAAATCTACATTGAAAAAGTACTCAAAATGCAACCTGAAAAAGTTTGTACACATACCACTTCTCGATATCTTAACATGATAATGTTTGGACAACAAAATGATTAACAAGAAATTATCACAGTCTAGATGGATTATACTAAATTATACCTTATCCCGTATCCGTACGCGGCTAGCCCAAGTGTTGCCATGGAATCCAGGAAACAAGCTGCCAGCCTACCAAGGCCGCCATTTCCTAGACCTGCATCTTCCTCCATATCTTCCATTTCATTAAAACACAAACCCATACTGGACATAGCTGATTCGCAGACGTCCTTGATTCCAAGATTTATCATTGTGTTTTTCAAGGTCCGTCCCATGTAAAACTCTAACGATAAGTAAGAAATTCTTTTCACATCATTTCTGTAGTAATGCTGATAAGTCCGCAACCATCTACCGGAGAGATAATCTCGAACTGTTAATGCAAGTGCTTGAAAAAAGTCAATATTTGAGGCACTAGACCTGTCTTTTACGAGTGTAAAATGTAAATGCCTGTTGAACTGCTGTTTGATAGACTCTTCTTCGTCGTCTTCATGAGAGCCGATACCAGTTATACTGATCTGCTGACGTTTGAACTCAATACTAGGCGTTCTTGCTGTCGCCGACATTTTCCAAGTACTGGAAAGCGTTTTTTATACCGGAGATGACGTCAATACGTTGCTGATTAATTTTCGCGGCGTTTTATAGTTGACGCCGTTGTACGACACAAAACGCACGCTATCAGTAACATCACTTGTGATAATGTGAAGGTATTTCAAAAATTATAAAGACAAGCTTTTGTACATGAAAGATATAGCAACATGTGCTAATAAATAAATTAGGAGATCTTCATGTAAAACTGATAAAACTCAACCTTTTGTAAAGTCACTTAGCAGCACACGTGTGGTACAGTATATACGTTTTGAAATACGTAGTGTTGATAAATTAACGCAATTTCGATCTAAACTGAACACTTATCTCCTTAGTAACAACCCTGAAAAGATTTTGCTCCATTCTAGTTTATAGCAATTGCCATTACTACTGAACTTTAAGTCATTGGTGTTTTATGGAACATATGGTTACTATACTGTTAAATGATGATTTAGCTTTTATTTTATTCTCTTTCATATAATTATTGTCTGGTGTATGTTTGTGAGAATGCCTGCTCATTTGTATGAATCTTGTTATTGTCTTTGAAGGCCTTGGGGAAGATAGGTTAGGTCACAACCTATTCGAGTCACCTTCATTAAATAAAGACAATTATTATTATTATCATTAATATTGATGGCCCCGTTTCCTTCATCCACTGTCGTCATCATCGCCACCACAGTAAACATTTTGTTTCAAAGAAAATCTCATTCGAGACAATTTTACAATTTGATGAAAATTGGTGAAACTTAATATGGGTGTTCACTAGATTTCCTACACAAAACCAATATACTTTTTATAAAAAATTGTCAGAAACTGTAGGTCTGATTTCGAAACAAATTCACACCTTGAACGACTTGCTACCAGTGGTAGGCGGTCCCAACTCGGTCACCAGAGAGCATGGTTCGTTTCCTTTTAAAATATTTACAGTTATTGGTTAAACTTATAATTCCGTGTATTTCACTAGCATGATTTTCATGTGAGCCTGTGCCATGCACTTCAAAGCTTGTCCAAGAGATGTGTATTCGTTAAAAAACATGGCATGTATGGGCTACGGCGATCTCTATTATAGTCATGTAAAGAAAACCTAACGAGATGTTCCTCCTGGGGTCCAGGTTAGATGTAGTGAAACTAGTTGAGCGATATTAGTTCATAGATGAACATTTTATCATGAAGTTTTCGTGAAATGTTAAGGATTATTATGGCAGTTTAGGGCTATCATAGTAAGGTATAAAAACACAACAGAAAACCTTTATCCCATGTTAAACATAGGTGATGAACATCGTCCCCATAAATTTTATCATGTATGAGAAATTATAAATTGGATTTCCGTAAGATGTAAAAAACCGTGACTTTCTCTTTATTTAACCACTTACCAGACACATTGATTAAAAGGCCATTCGTGTTTGCGAACATTGCACTTTCGTTGGAAGTGGTTACTGAAAAATATCACAGACAAAATCATGTATATGCACGCACATAGACACGAACGGTCGGACGCACGGACAAGCTGACTCCAGTATACCCCTTCCTAAACGTTATTTGCGCTTGCATAATGAAGGTAGGCATCGGATTCGGACACGCAATATGTTCTTGGCCAACGTTTACCAAGACCATCTATCGCTGCGTGAGGAGATCATTTGAATTAACATAGTTTCAGACAACAAGAATTCTTAAGTTTCTACTTAGAATAATTATGTAAAAAAAGCACTAAAGTGACTCATTTCTGTAAAAATCCAGTTTCTAAATTTTAGATTTTAGATAATACAAAATTGACTATTTTGTGCCAAACAAATCAAATTCTGACAAAAGCCTTTTCAGAAAAAAAAGCATTTTAAAAATTTCACCACGCCATTGAAAATCCAACTCGGATTACTCGGAGTTTTGGAGATTAAGAGTGGAAAAGAGTTCATGTCTCTGTGACCTGGACCTTTGACTATATGACCCCAATTCATACTGATGCTTCCCACTAATGTTCATGAAAATCTGAGACGGGGTTTTGAAGATGACGATTTTCAATGTTCCGGCCCATATGACCTTGACCTTTTTACTGTTTGAACTCAAATTATAATATGCCCAACTAGACTTCATACTGATGCTCCCATTAACACTGGTGAAAATCTAACACGAGGTTTTGGAGATGAAGAGTGGACAAGATTTTTAAAGTTTCAGGCCCCTGTGACAATGCTCTTTAAGCATATGACTCCAAATTACAATGTGTGCAACTAGACTTCATAGTGATGGTTCCTACAAAGTTTGATAACAATCAAACGAGCGGTTTAGAAATGAAGAGCGGACAAGTGTTTCAAGTTTAGGGCCAATGTGCCGGTAGATTCAAAGTTGTAATATGCAAAACTAGACTTGCTACCAAGTGCAACGAAAATCCAACTAGGGGTTTTGGAAATAATGAGTGGACAAGGCGAGCAGCCAGACATACGGTATCTCATCATGCGATCACACAATAGGGCATTGTGCTTTTACCATGGTGATCTTGTTATGGACCCGATGTGACCCAGATTCAATCTATTCAGACCAATTGCCATGTAAATTGGGTATCAAAATAGCCCCTAAGGTGTTCACACGGTTTTCCTTTGATTAGATCTTGAGACCTAGTTTTTGACCCAATGTGAACCATTTACGAACCAGCCTATAGATCATCGACACAATAATTCTGTCCAATTTCCATGTTGATTTGGGGTCAAATTTGGTCCCTAGAGTGTTAACAAGGTTTTCCTTTGATATGTTTTGTCACGGTGAACCACGTTTTGACCCGAACCCATTTTCAAACTGTACCTAGATTTCACGAAGACACTCATTCTGAAAAGGTTTCACAAAGTTCCAATGAAAAATGCAGCCTATATACACAAGGTTTATCTATGATTTGACCTAGTTTTTTTTCAAAATTGACCATATTTCATAAATAAATTCTGACAAAGTTTCACGAAAATCCAATGCAAAATGCAGTCTCAATTGCATACACCTTGTTCTCTATGATTTACTCTGGTAACCTAGCTTTTGATCCGAGATGATCATTTCGAACTCGACATAACCTTCACGAAGACACTTATTCTGACAATGTTTTATGAAGATATCCTATAAAAAGTGCAGCCTCTATTGTATACACAAGGTTTTTCTAAAATTTGACCCATTCCTGAACTCTACTTAGAATAAATCAAGACACCCATTCTGATCAAGTTTAACGAAGATCCGATAAAAAGTGTTGCCTCTATTGCATACACAAGGTTTTTCTATGATTTGACCTAGTGACCTAGTTGTTTTACTCGAAATGACCCATATTCGAACTCGACCTAGACTTCATCATAGCACTCATTCTAAAGCGCGCAAAAATCTCGACAGAAATAAGGTACACATGATCGCTAAGTTCACCTAGAAGTAAATGTATTGACTGTTTGAACACTGGCAAAATGTTGTGAATCTGTGTAAACAAGGAGAATTTCCAGGCATTAAATTACAAAATAAAGCATGTTTTAACGATCCTGCAAACTGGTAATCATCACAATATCGTCTTTCATCAGACAAATGAGACAAATACTTTCCACAGTATCAAGTTAGATTATACCTATATCGCCTTCACGGCCTTGTAGTCTCCGGTTTTGGATTCCATTTTCATCAGAGGTGAAAAAATAGTGTCCTGTTTCTCATTTGAACCACCTAAACGAGTTTTCGTTACCTTTTTGGCAGGTTTGTTATGTAGATAACAACAACAACAACAACAATAACTTTATTTTGTGAAGGTTACATACTAAGTGTACAAAAAGTGTCATACTGCTTATTTCCAGTATGGCCTTCATTTTTAACTTTAAAAATATCTTTCATATTCTCACACACACAAAAGTT
>JAUMHA010397227.1:0-11462 GCA_032359765.1 Saxidomus gigantea
ATTTCGGTACAGATAAATTACTGTATTCAATAGATCTAAGATTGTAGGTTTCATTGCAAGAAAATGTTAACATGTCACTTATATATTTTGGCACTAGTTTATTTGTAGCCTTATAAACAATTAGTGCAATGTGATAATTAATTATATTGGAATAGCTAAGCATGATAGGCTCTTTTATACTTATATTATGTTTTTGATGATTTGAGTTTCTTGATATAATACGTTTAATTCTATCATGTAACTTGTTCAATCTATTTATAATACTAACTTTATTACCCCAAACCACAGCACAATATGATAACAAACTGTTTAATACTACTTAAGTTTGTAATATTTGTAGAAGGATTTGTTTATAAACGAAAGAGGAAGTATATTATTTTTACAATCGGAACCGATAGTTTCTTGGAAGTGCAAATAAAATTTAAACATTTAAATCAACGTTTGTACGATATTCATGCAAAGTAGAAGAGAATCACGGGAAACTAGGTAAGGCTTTTTATATCTTTTTATTAATTCGATATTTTAATAATGTTAAACTGAATGTGGATCTAGAATGAATGTTCAGCTGAGCAGTGCAGCTCGTCAGTGAGGTTGCCTTACTTTACAATCGAAAGTCGAAAGCTAGAACGAATGTTTAGTTGAACATTGCAGCTCAACACTAGTATCTTATAAACGGATGTCGAGCTAGAATTAATATTCAGCTCAACATCGCAGAAGTATGTGTACACCTGAAATATAAAATGTATCAACAAGACATTTTTTAAATATTTTCGTATATTTCACTAATTTTTATGAGGTATACGGTTTAATTAATTTAGACTAATGTCTTACAAAACTATATATTAACCTAAATATAAGTTTATAGCTCGTCGGTGAAGTTGTCTTACTTTACAATCAAAAGTCGAAAGCTAGAACGAATGTTTAGTTGCAGCTCAACATTGAGGTTGACTTACTTGCATTTTATAAACGAATGTCGAGCAAGAATGAATGTTCAGCTCAACACCGCAGCTTGACATTAAGGCTGTCCAACTTTTTAACCGAATGTCGAGCTAGAACAAAATGGTCAGCTCAACAATGCAGCTGGACAATTATCAACCGAAAGTGGAGCTAACGTAAATGTTCAGATGAACATTGCAGCTCATCATTGACACTGTCTCACTTGATAATCGAGTGCCGAGCTAGAAAGACTGTTCAGTTCAACATTCCAGCTCGACACTGAGATTGACTTATATTATAAATCGTATGTCAAGCTAGAACGAATGTTCAGTTGAACCTTTCAGCGCAACATTGAGATTGACTTATTTTATATAAATGATTGTCCGAATGTCCGGTTGAACATCGCAGCTCGACATCGAACAGTTCGGGTCTCTGACGTTTCGTTTTGACTGCGTACCGATCTTTATATTTGATCCCTGTGTGTACCACCAACACATTAATTCTGGTATTGTGCAACACAATTGAGCAGGCACTCATGAATATTTCGTATGTGGTCAGTAATCCTCGGATAAAAATATTACATGCGATTCTTGGTAAAGTAAATTAAATACTGTATATGCACCAGCTATCGCATTCCGAAATAGCGTAGTGTATCAGGCATTTGCATATCAATCCAACGTAATGTAGGTTTGATTCATTCGTGATTCTTTTTACTTTTTTAACAACTTTAACAACTATTTGAACATTCTTTTTCCGTCGCTCTGCATGTTAAGAACTGAAATACAACCCACAATAAAAAACCATAGAATATAGAAAACTGTGCTTTAAACAGTGTAACAAATTAAACGAAAGTGGTCATCCTCTTATATATAACTTTTAAAAATTAAAGTAATCTTGATATCTTACCACTACGCCATGGTCTTTACGGTGTGAACATAATTTGTTCGATACGATAATCAATTTAAAAAACAAACACATCCGAAACGTAACCGAAGATATAGGCGAATATGAATGAGTGTCAGGTAAATATTGCCGCACAATACCTAAATACCAATAAAATGAAACAAACTTTATCTGTCAAAGCACATTCTCAAGTCGTCCCGTTTATCCTACTTGCGTTAAATTCTAAATTCTAACATGACTCACGATTTTGTCTCTATATACAAAGAGTAGAAAATTTATGTTATATTAAACCATAACAAAGCGGGAACCGATATGCTGTAAACATGACGTCAAATTGCGCCACATGACGTTAAATGAGCGTTCGCGTAGAAAATAAAGCTTTGCATTTATTCACCTTTTGTAATATCTGGTCATGTTAGAATCGAATAACATCCTTTTCAGCGTTGTTATCGTCTAATAAACAATAATTTGTCGTACTGATACGCAGTTATAAACCACTCAGGCCTTTCGGCCTTCGTGGCTTATTTCTGCGTATCAGTAATCCAAATCATTGTTTATTAAACGACCAACACCGCTGGAACGGATGTTATTTCATAAATAATCCATGACGGTCTATAGTGTTTAGACGTGAAAAGAACATGATAATGTTATTTACATCAATACATTAAGAACGTTTTAAATATTTTCAGTAAATTCAAGTTTACATTTATCTCACGAATCAACGAGAATATATTCGCTACATGTATTATGAACTTACTTATATTTTGCTTTGTAATAAACTTTTATACCTATTATTGAAAACAATCCACACTTTGAGTGTTAAAAAGATGTGTGTGTACGCAAAATTGAACTTTTCCGTTCACATTGTAGCTTAGCAATGGCATATGTTTGGTCACAGGAATCTCTTGCAAAACAGCGTCTGTTTGTTGCCGCAATAGATCTTGGAACAACATACAGTGGTTGGGCATATTCTACACTAAATGAGCCAGATACAGTATATGCGAATCAAGCCTGGTTCGCCGGTACATTAGCCTCTCATAAAACACCATCTTGCGTTTTGTTAAATCCAAAGAAAGATTTTGAGGCTTTTGGCTACGAAGCTGAAACAAAGTTTGCAGAACTTTCAGAGGAGGGAAATCATCATGGCTGGTACTACTTCCGAAGATTTAAAATGGCGTTGTTTGACGATCACGTAAGGGCTATATATTTTTTCAATTTACGGTTCATACATATAGTAACTGGTGTTTGTGGTTTTGTTTAAATTAGAACCAACACTCCAATTAATTTGTTATTTTTGGCCCCTTTCGGTAAACACAGTTTATTCTCCCCGTAAATGATTAGATTGGGGTAGGAGAGCCACCCCATATTAACTTATCAATTTTTAAAAGTACGTAAATTGTAAAGTTAGTTTTGAACTCAGTTCTTCTACAAGAAGCAAAACAACTTTATAGTTTTCATTTGTTAAAGACGCTTTTATAACTGCAGAGGTAACTTCAAGGTTTCTTTACAGTTCTATAATATATAGCATTAAAATCTTCCTTCTACATACAAATATTATCATATTAGCACCCAAGTCACATGGGATCGACATAACGGCTGACTTATGATTTGTTTTTATTGTTTTTGTAGAAGCTGAATCGCTATATGAACATAGAAGACATGTCCGGACAGAAAATGCCAGCGTTAGTGATATTTTCTCATGCTATACGTTATTTAAAGGGGAATTTCCTAGAAGCAGTTAACAAAAGAGTAGAAAATGTCCAAGCTACCGATGTGCATTATGTCCTGACGGTGCCAGCAATTTGGAATGATATGGCTAAGCGATTTATGAGAGAAGCTGCCATTGAGGTTAGCATGAAAGTTGTATTTCTTTTGATTTTCATTGATACAATGTTTAGATGCTGTAAAGTGCACAATAGTTGTTATGAATGACAGGTCATTTTCATTGCAAATCCAAAGGAAGTGGATGTAACATAATACTTTGAAGTGTAACTAATAATAGTAATTATAATAATAATAATAAATGATAATAATACGGGTATTGACCATAACTTAATCACAATGCAAGTCTTCATTAATGCCTAATTCCCTTAGTAATATTGGTACGAAAGTTTATAATACAAAACACAAAGCACGTGTATAAGCCTAACGCTTGTACATGTATCTATGAATGTAGTTTCATTAAAATGTTGCAATTTGTATTGAAGTTCTGACAGGATGTACTAATTGCATACAGACGAATGGACATTTATATTGCTGTAAAATAAAGCAGAATTCAAATTTTACAGTGAAAGCACATGAGCTATAAACGTATAATCCTGTTTAATTTAATAAATTTAATAAAATTCGACAAACGGATGCTCTTCTAGTAATTATGCCTTATATTGAAATGAACACTTTATCTGAAAACAATCAGTTGAAATTGATAGCACGATGATGGAACTGTATTCTATTTACGATAGTTTTATAAATAATGTGAGCGTGTGCCTTTCTTTCGTGAACATGTCGTTCTTTCGCGGAAACATTTTTGAAACGTTTGCAATTTCAATGACAAAAATACTCTGCTATATTTATAACATGTACTTGCGATCTTAGGCAACTTTGCGAATGTTTTCCCTTGAAGATCAATTTTGCCGCTGACATCAATTTTGATAATATCAAAGCTACGAATAGTTTTAACATCCATAGTGATAATGGGCCTTTAACATCTACAGACAGTATTTAAACATTTCTTGAACATCTATTTTTGTCTGTAAAATAATAGTAGTATTATTAAGCTTTTAAAACTTTTCGACTGACCTTCGTGTTAACTGCAAATTTGTGCTTGCAATTTTGTTAGTTTTCGTAATTTTTTTGTGCTATACTTTTTTTATCAAAGTATTTTTGATTTAAAAAAGGCTGGCATAATGACTGATCAACTAACCATTGCACTCGAACCAGAAGCGGCTTCAATCTGGTGCCAAGGAATAAGTACAGAGATCCAGCGCGACAGTAATACAGCCAAACTCGGGATTTCGGGTGTGGGTACTCAGTACATGATAGTAGACTTAGGTGGTAAGTAAGGCAACTAAATATCATTTAGTTTTATCAAAAGCTTTCAGTTGAAACTAGGGGGGGGGGGGGAACCAAGAAACCATTTCCAGCAGTATTCTAAAACCTACAGAAACCTAGATATGTGTACTTAATGTGGAATATTTAACAGATTAATGTAACACGGTTACTATTATCAGTATCACTTATAAACAGTCACGAGATATTGTTGAATTCCTGCAATATTTTTTCTTTATTCTTCCAACTACATGTTTTAAGCATGGATTATAGTAGGCTGCCGATAGCTCTGTGAAACACAAATATATTGTTTATACAATAATTATGAATGCTTTAAAATCCTGATTTTGTAGGGTTTATCATTATATCATATGAGTAATGTCTTTAAAACTGCAGATAAGTTCGCACTTTAAAATTCACGTTCTCAAATTGAAAATTTAGGTGGAACTGCAGATATAACTGTACATGAAAGGAGGCCGAATGATACATTACTAGAGATCCACAAGGCTACGGGGGGTGCATGGGGAGGAACTGAAGTGGATAGCAATTACATGCAACTTCTTGCAAAGATTATTGGACCAAGCAAATGGAAAGAATATCAGCAAAACGAACTGGAAGATATGCTTGATATTCATAGGGACTTTGAAACAAAGAAAAGGAACATATCCACCTCCTCGGCTGGTAAGGTTGTTATCAAGATCCCATCAAGTCTGAAAGACGCTTACGAGCAGAATGAAAAGTCTATAGCTGATGTGAAAAGAAGATTTGTTGATAGATTAGAATGGAAAGGTGACAAGCTCAGAATCGATTCGTCTGTAATAAAGGAATGTTTCGAAGGTCCTGTAAATGAGATTATTGTGCATGTTCAAGGCATTCTATCCGAAAGGAAAATGTGTAATGTCAATACGATAATGCTTGTTGGGGGATTCGCCGAAAGCAAATATGTACAAGAGACTTTCAAACGCAAGTTTTCTCATAAAAGAATCATTATTCCGCAGGAATGTGGACTTGCTGTTTTGAAAGGAGCCGTGCTGTTTGGGCGCCATCCAACAATTGTTACATCACGAATTGCACGTTACACCTACGGGATTGAAATTTCCATCCCATTTGACTGTAAAAAACACCCTGAAGAAAAGCGTTTAAACACAGACTGTGGGCCCTTATGCCAAGATACATTCTGGAAAGCAGTTGAAATCGACCAGGAGATAAAAAATGGTCATCAACTATCAAGGATCGGTAGAGCAGTTAATGACTTCCAGGAAGAAATTGTCCTTAAAATTGTCAAGTCAAAGGAAAGAAATCCCATGTACACTTCAGACCCAGGTTGTGAAGTTATTGGTCAAGTTGTCATTCCCATGGATTGCAATTTGAAAGCTGATGACAATGCTGTTGACGAAATATTCACGTTTGGTGGTACAGAACTTGTCTTTAGCACGAAACATAAGACTACTGGTGTCGGACGAGAACACAATTTTGATCTTTGAACAATTTATGCTATAGAAAAAAGAAATCTTGAAAATCAATACAAATCAAGATGTTAAAGATGCTATAATTTCTTTAAAGATAAGAAATATTTCAAATATCCAATATTTCAAATACCATTACAAATTGTTTTACTACAATCCGAATACTGTTAATACTGACATGATATTGTTTATACATTTTTGTATGCGTGATTGTTTTTAATATAATGAGTGTTTGTCTTTCTTTGGTGATGTGTAAAATAAAATTTGTACATTTTCATTACGTTTAATTTCATTTAATTTCATTTTGTGTATAATCTATGCTATCTTTTTCAGAAGGCCGTATTGAAAATATGTAAATATTTTGTATATTTGTCATAATGTGCTTACTTTCTTTAAATAAAGATGTTATGATTAGTATTATTATTTATTGTTATTAATACTACTTCATTGTTCTGGCAATATGCTGAAGTTCATAGCTATTGAACAAACACAAAGGAATGTTGGAAATGCACAAAACTCATAAATGCGTATAGAGTATGACACAACTTTGTCCCTGAAGACTGACCGTAACTTCCTTCTACAGTATTGCAGGGGACCTTGTGAACAACATACGGGTCACTATGATCATAACAAATAAAACAGTGCTTTTAAAAAGATTGGTCACACAGAAACAAAACTGTAACAGGGCTACACGAGGTTCATAGGGAGGAACACGGTTCACTTTAAAATTCAAAGAATTACAAACTGTAAGTGATGAGGAACGAGAGAGTAGCGAGCTTCTATTTACCAAGAAATTACTTTAAAATTGTCAAGATAAATTTTTATTTTTATAGGCAGTTAAATCTTCTCTTAAAAACCAAATTGTGATCATTTTGATAAATTTACTACAATAAATTGCTGGCGGGGCGCATTTATTTTCGTAAATGCCCCAAAACGAACACTAACCTATACTTAAAGTTTTATCTTAAGTTACCAGTGTTTATATAGTATGTTAATTGGGTTCAATGTAATGATTGTTTAAACTTTCCTCATAAGTATTCAAAGCACTGTATGTGACATGCAATGTTTAATGCGATTCCAAAAACTACGAGCTAATGGTGTATTTTTTCTATTTATACAATAACAGTTGTTATGATATAATTACTTTAAATATCCATTTAAAAAACATATTCTATTGTATTGGTCTGGTAACTCTGGCGCCCATAGCTATTTCACACTACTTTGGCATCAGAGATAGTGTTGGATATTACTAACATTGAAAATTGACTGTGATTTCGAGAAATAATGTTTATCAACAGGTATCCGATATTTTTGTCCGGCTGTCCTTGCGGGTCTGCGTTTGTCCGTCCGTTCTGATTCATATCTTAGACATGGTTTGGGCCATTTGGATAAAACATCATAGAAATGTTCATAACGATAGGGAATTTCAGTCCAATTGCTCCAAAAACATTAACTTATGGCCCCTTTAAGTTTTAGACTTATATCCCCTTTAAGGTTTTCTTTCAAGTTTAAGAATCCCTTTACTATAACAGTTATTGCCCGAATTTAATTGTATATGGTACAAATAAACATCGAATGGGTCTTTACTGAAATTCACAAGATTAATACAATCCATTTGGATCCATTGGGATGGGGAAACCAAAACGGTTTTAAGGAAAAGTGATTACTTAAAAAATGAGGTACCAAATGGTTGTGGCTCCTGTTTTCTTATAAACATAACCTTTCTATGTGATGCTCTCAGTGGAGCAGGTCGTCTATATAACAACAAGGAAACGGGTAGTGACTGCATGGTAGACAATGTGCCACCTTGTCACAAACCAAGAGCATATTTCCATAAATTTTCGTTTACTGACCTGGTATGCTCAGAAGAGGTGAGAAAAAAAGAAAGTATGTCAGCAGATAACGTGACTCCGAGTCCGGGCCAACTTTGACCCAAAGGGTATGATTTGTACAATATTGGTACCGGACCACTAGGTTTTACTGAATGTCATATATCCAACCTCGGTGCCTAATTGTCTAAAATAATTTTTCCCTGTAAACTACTAGTATCCCTTTGAAAAATTAAAAAGCCCGGAGGCAGGGTCGACTTTGACCAGGGTAATTATTTGAACAATATTGGTGGAGGACCATTAGGCACTGTTATCTTCCAAACACCTAAGCTTTCGGCATTGCGGTTTGAGACAAAGATATTTGAAAGAGCTTACATAAACATACGTCGTAAAGAAACGATGAGCCCAGTGCGGGTTCAATTTTGACCCGGGGATCACGAATAAAACACTCTTGGTAGAGGTTTGCAATTCAATGCCCCTTACCGAATATCTAAGTCAATTGATTAAGAAAGTGTGCTTGTCACAAAATAACCATACAGAATGCCTCAATATTTGACTACGTCAAGGGCCTTTGCTCTAGTGTTCCAGGTCCAAAATAAAAATTATAACCCAGGTGCACAACTTCTCATCGCAGTAAGCAGTTGAATGAAGTTTGCTGACTCTTTGTCTATAATTATCTGAACTTTTGTGTAGAAAATCTAGAGTTCCATGAGGGTCAATCCTAGGTCCTTTGTCCTCTGCAAATCAAAACTTGTATTGATATATCTACAGCCCTAAAACAATGACAAAATCTTTTAATGAAAATAATTTATATCGGTGCCTGCATCATTCTTGGATTATAGGTTTTGCAAATTTTGTTATTTGCGCAATGTATGCGGTTCTTGATAGTGTCATGTTTTTAATGGCTAGCAAAATAACTAACTGGCTAACCCTTTTACAGCACACCTTGCTTTTTTTCAGCCTAAATACGTTAATAAAAATATTTATCTGTGACCTACATACTGATCTCATAACTGTTTTGCATAAAGAACCTCTACAGCCGATGTACAACCGGAAAACCCAGAAATAAAGTATTATCTTTTTTCAATTTACTGAAATTGTTTATTTCTATATTATAACATTACTACAATCACAGCAATGTGAAATTTGTAAAGAAAGTAGCAAACGTACTTGCAACAAATGTTAAAAGATACGTATTCATTTTCATAAACAACAACTTGTCTACCCTTTTAGGCAGATTTGTGTTACAAATTACATATTATTAATCATACACTTTTCACATAATTACAATTAGATATTTAAACAGAACAAAAGCTTTCTACAATAACAGAGCTGGTATTAATCTGAAGATGATAGATGAAACAAAATTCGAATGAATAAGCATATTACATTTATCAGTCTCTAATTATTTTTTGTCGCTGCATAATTCCTGATGAAGTTAGTGGATTTTACACAACAATAATTATCAGGCTTATGATACAAATCAATAGAACTGACGTAATAAGTACATATGTACAACACTGAAATGCAAAATACATCTTACAAAGCCGTCGTCCTTTAGAATATTCACAATTAACATTGAATCATTAGATCGGTCGACTTTGCTGATGAAAAACAAAGACTTATCTAATTTACAATTAATTCCAAAGTCATATCAGAAAAAAATCGTTTTTAACAAGAAAACAAAATATGTAGCGTACATTGAACTTGCTATGAAACAATTAAGTATATAAGGTTCGAAAATAAGTTGATAAACGTATCGTATTGATATATACACATATCATATCATACTGTTCGTTTTTTTCATATGATAATGTACACTGTCATGCACTTGTTGTTATGCAGTGACATTTCAACAGTGTTCACTTGTACATTTAAAATTAGAGATATCATGTAATAGTCTAAGAATTATTACGTTTTAATACCGTTTAAGATTTTTAAATGAGCAAAGCCGACTTACAAAGTATAGGCAAAAACAGAGGAATCGTGTTTATCTGGGCGCATGCACTAAGCGCTGAACAAAAATAAGTATTTGTTATAACCAATCAGTGTGTTTTCTTGTTATCCCGAAATGGAGCGGTCTCACCATAAGCATCAAGCATTGCATTCACCCTGACATTCCGTTTTCGTTTCTTCTCTCTCTGTTTCTCTTTTAATGATTTCTGCTCACGTTGCAGAGCCTCTTTGTCAACATTTTCGCTGCCTACTGTGGGATTGTAAATCTTTATAGATTCCTTTGACGTTTCTGCGTATGTAGACGAAAACTGTTTAGGCAAACCCTGTTTTCTACCTTGCTTAGGTGTCCTGCTTCGTTTATGTGTAATAGGCTTTTCTTCGGTTTGAAAAACATAGTGTTGATCACCATTAGGAACATGTGCATTTGAGTGTCGTAGGGTAGACATATTTATCGTCTTCAACGTGGGTTCGGTTGCAAGGATATTTGGCTTTGGTGTTTCTTTCGGTATGGCTACAACTGGCAATTCTGAATCGGATGGAAATGAATCCAAGTAGCCGTCATTAAATAATTCTAAAAGTGTGTCTGAAGGCAGTGTGGCGTTGTCAAATGCTGGTGAAGTTTCAACTTGAAATACATCTTCAACTGATGTAATATTTTGATCTGACTGTGAGAATATAGGTGTGTATCTTATCAGGTCATTTGCTGGTGTTAACGCTCTATTGGTGGAGTATTCCGAAACGTATTCCATTTGATCATGTCCCAGTAAAGAACTGTATCGACTTAATTCTTCAAGAACGTCTTCTTCATTAGCTTCGGTACTTACAGGCTCAGACTGTGCAGCAGTAAAACCTTCCTCCCCGCTGCATTGTTCTGTATCTTCTTGGTGTGTATCCTCTGCACTAAGTTCGGCATTTTCTAATGGTTCCGTCTCTGCCATCGGTGAGCTTATATCTTCATACTGCGGAAGAGTTTCACTATATGTAAAAGACGTATTGGTAATATTATTTTCATCATTTGATAATTCATTTGACCTGTCTTCTATATCTTCTTCAGCTGTTTCAATTTGTATGCTATCAGCCTCCGTCACATTTTGTTGCTCATCAATGACTGTCTGATCATCAGCATTATCTTCTATCGGGTTTGATTCTTCGACATTAGCCTGTGTCTGGATTGGTTGCTCGTTATTTGTTGCCGGGTTTTGTTCAAAATAAGGATGACTGTGCATATGTTCTGATCTTGACTGAATATTTTGTGCATTATTTTTATTAATAAGTCCCTTGTTCGTGTCTGTCAAAGGCGGTACTACATTCACATTATTTCTTT
>JAUMHA010397238.1:0-11462 GCA_032359765.1 Saxidomus gigantea
CCCCCCCCCCCCCCCCCCCCCCCCCCCCCCCCCCCCCCCCCTAGCAAAAAGGAATCAGCAAAAAGCAATTAGCAAAAAGCAATTATCAAAAAGCAATTAGCAAAAAGCAATTAGCAATTACTAGCTAAAAGGCAGTTCGCAAAAAGCAATAAGCAAAAAGCAGTTAGCAATTTACATTATCCACCCGCCAACAAGCAATTAGCAAAAAGCATTTAGCAATAAGCAAGACCCATCGGCCTTCCATACGTTTTCTCTAAGAAAGTTTCTCAATTTTCCGGCTCTATATAGCTGTATGGATGCATTTTTTAATAAATCATAGTCAACAATATATAAAATAATAGTATTATCTGATAAGCGGTCACTGAGAGTTAAACACTTCATTTGTGAAGACTCTTTTCTACCAAATATTAGTGAAGTAAAACGTCCCAACTAAATGTAATACTATTATGTAGCTTTTGTAAGTATTTATTTTCGACAAAGTATGAATACATTTTCATTATGTTTAGAAAATATAGAAAGTTTATTTTGTAATCATTGAAATGAAATAATTATCATTCTGTTTTAGGAAACATTGCACTTGAAAAAGAGTCTCGTCATTTAGACAACACATATCCTGCACAATACTCCGACCGTGCTAACGATCGTAATGTTGACACATGCAGTTTTACTGGTGATGCCTCTTTTAGGAATCGTGCTGTTGCGCCTTGGTGGGCACTTTGGTTACCTAATGCTGTAACATTCAAAGAGTTTGTATTCACGACACAGGAACAATCTTTACGTAAGCACAATGCAAAAACTGGAACTTTGTTGGTTGTCAGAGATATTAAGAACTGATTGTTATCATATTTAGATTTATCCTTCATATAAAAATGCAATGAAATATCAGCACATGTTTGATTTTAGGTCTTCGACGGTATGGTCATAGACTTAAATATCAGTGGCTATATTCAGAGTCGTTGCTCGGCAGAAGTTTAGGCATTTGATTTCCCTTTATCCAATAATGGTCATTCTACCATTCCTTCACTGAGGAATGATTGGTATTCACAGACGCATGGAACGGTCGAGTAACCTCGGCTCTAGATTTTTCAGGGAGCAAAATTGGTTCCTTGTGCTTTCATTGAAAGTATCATTTTGAATACCACGCAAATGAGCAAATTATGAGTTGTAGGATAAATGAATAAATAATTTAGGTGAAGTTAGCTCAACAAACGACATATGACATTCGACATTCAAAGTTCGAATGTCGTGCCAGCGCGAAATACGACATTCGACATTCAAAGATTGAATGTCCTGCCAGCGCGTCATACGACATTCGACATTCAAAATCTACAAAAATGCTAAAATTTGAATGTTGTGACAGTGTGATATTCGACATTCAAAAATTGTAAAAAGTATAGATAAAACCGAAATTCAAGAGAATTACCACAAACACATGCAAGTACAAATAAAAGTTGTCAAGTACATGTGAACTGAACTGTTGAACTGCAGTAATAGTCTCGGACATTGTATGGTCTTTGTTTTACATGTTTTGTTTAAATTTTTATTGTTTTTGTCTTTGGTGTTATCGTTCGTCAATACACACTAATTTACAAAGTCCCGGCGTATGACGTCACAAATCTCGCGAGATACCGGAAGTAAACAAGAATCATCGGGAGCAGGACTAACTCAGTACGAGGGCTCCGTAGGCTATTTTAGTGTTTTCAGTTTTTCTTTCAAGAATATTAATTTTAGAAAATTATGATAAATGTGTTGTATACACAACTGCACATGCATATGATTATGCAACACCATGGTCCATGATATTCTGGCTGTCAATCTTTTAAAGAATAACGAAGTTTCATCATTCATGAAGATTATTTAAAATATTTCAGACTAATTTACATTCAAAGTTGTTTTCGATGACTGATCAAATTTAAATGATAATATTTCTGCTCAATCATATTCACGTAAGCAGAAACTCCTGTCAGATGGGATTATCCATAATTTGAGACAACTGATATGTCAGAGTTCTTAAGGAATGAAAGCATGAAATAAAAACTGTAGGATTGTAAAAAGTTCAATTTAATACATGCGGTGATTGCTCTATTTTACCTGTGATAATTTGATTGAAAGACTAAAATTATGCCAGAGGTCTAACATGCATAATGGATACCTTAATTCATGAACTGTCTCGTTAAAATGTTCAAGATATCAAAGTGTCATGGGGTTGGAAAGTCTTGTTTAAAAGGTCAACTACATATTTTTGAAGCTGTTTCGGGTCCATGGTCTGGTTGTGACTCTCTGGATTGGCAAAACATGGATCATCGGCACGGTCCCTGGCTCCTCAACTATCATAACTAATAGTCTGTTGGATGAGATCTTAAACCGATATTATGTGATTTATATATATGACAAAGGTCCCTAAAAGAGGTAAGTTTTTAGGTTTCGGAGAATAGTGCAGGATACACAGAAAGCGTCCAAATTCCAGAGAGGGTCTTGCCTTATACACTCGGCTCTCCGCTTTGACCTGTTTATTTGATCTAATAATTTCTTACATGTTGTTGTCAGGTCTTCGTAGAAGAAAGCGCCCGACCATAAACTATCTTGCTGGCTTTAACATTGCATTGATACTAATGGGGGTTCAATCCCACCCCTTATGTCATATACTGACTTATCGTGGCATGAAAATGTCTTTGCGAGTGGGATAAGACATTTAAATTAGTAAGACTTAGAAACATCCCTGGCCCTGATTCTTTACACGCCCATTGTATGGATAATCAACGATAAAACTATAAAATACATATGCCTACATACAGTCAAATATATATGTCAAATATAAATGCCATAACTTCTTTCCAGTCTATAAAAATTTGTCATATTTAAGGGCTTTCCCGCTTGTTAGACAGTGCCTTATTTCACATTACTTATAGAGGTCACGGACTCATTACCAGGCTAATAATCAGCACTGTCATTCACCGATAATGAAACAAATTTTTTAAAGTTTGGTTAAACATCCACCTACCCTATATTTCTCGAATCTGACACCAAGTTTTGTAACTAATGTGAGTATTAAAAGGTCAAAATAGTAATGTGTCTAAGGTATATTTCCAATGTTATGAAAGAAATAACTACGTTGTTGTTGTATCAACAAAACAAACAGATGACAGGAACTACGTCAGAGTGCACGCGTGGTGGCAGTTACGTATCTACATGACAAAGAACTTTCATTTTAATCTCAATTTTGTCAGTAAAACTTTAATTGAATATCTGTCTCTCACTTTAGCACAGCATTTTCATACTTGTAGGTATGAAAATAAAATAAAGATCCAAATTGAAAAGAAGAAGACCGGAAATAGTAAACAAGCACCTGCGTTATCACCTGGAAAGTTTTCGTTAAAAATGTCTCATCATCCAAACTTGACCTAATCACAGCTTGTGTATTCTTCCTTACATGACCCATTAAATAAAAGAAAATAAATATGGCAGCGTACATGTTTGAAAAACCGGAAGTCATCAAACATACTTATCTAAGTATATACAAATAACGCTAAAACGAATAAGTAAATACGGGCGTTACCGTCTCGGGGATTTATATTTTCTAGGCCAGTGAATAACTTTCAATAATTTGAGTAACATATTTTATAAGAAAAACAAGGATTAAGTTTGTGTTCCTGATGCGCATTTAATTACTTCTGGGGAAAGAATAGGTGAGTGGCCGGTTACTTAAGTCGGAAGAGCATGCGGTCTAACATCTCTGTAAGTGAAGGGCCGTTGGTTCGAGTCCCGGGCAAGGTGGATTTTGTTCTCACCCTGTGACATTTGGCGTCTTCTGACTGAATAAACTTAGTTTTTACTATAAAATCTAGCTAGCAATCGCATCCATATACTAAATATTGCGCCGACCTTTTTAAAGGTAGTTTATTTACTTGATAGTGTAATGGTACAGCGGAACCGAATAAAAAAAACTACGAATAAAGACTAGATTGTCGGTTTATCAACGGATCTATTTATCTCTCTGATGATTATTTGTGCTAAAATGAGGCATTTTTTAATATATGTTGTTCTTTAAAATTGTATTTATTTTTAATTTTACCTTCACTGAACACATTATTTATGTTTGGAGGATATAATCTGCTAGATGTAGGAAGTGTCCCTTTTAGGAATCATATCCTAAGTTGGAGTCTATGAGGAGTTCGAGTGACGGCTCTAAAAATAGCCCTTACGATCATGATTATTGTTTACCATAAATAATATAATGAATAAAAAAAACTTTAAAGGGGCACTCTGTTATTTATGCTAATGAAGTTATTTAATTTGACATTATAGTTTTAGGGATCGCCTCTTTAAACAACAACCTATCTTTGTACACCAGGTTTACGGATATTTGAATAATATAACATAGTATTACGATTGGTGATTAGTTGTTTCTGTATTACATTTGTTTTTATTTTTAGCCTATTTCCCGGGTTTTATTGTGTCTGTTCAACAAGATGTGAGTAAATACGACAACGAAAAAAAAAAATACCATACAGGACAAACTTGCTATCATCATGACAACTCTTTACCTAAAAGTAGGTCTGTACATGTCAAGTGCACCCAGGAACTCTCTGGGAATCAGCTCCGACTGCAACTTGCAAATACTTCCACGCAGCTTGTGATCTGTGATTTACGTGTATTCGAAGGTAGTTTACTTTGTTTCAATTTGCTTATACATACCTTCATAATGCCGCAGTTACTCAATTAGAATTAACTCTTGAAAGGGTATTGTAGGCGTTACTTCTCATAAAATATAGTTTACAAAACAGTTTTGTGACCTTTACCATGCATTACTTTTTCCTGAACTTGAAACATTTTCATCATGATTAGATTATCGGAACCAAAAAGATGGAAACTTTCACGATGTATACAGTGATGATCACATAAAGCGAACTCGGAAATAACGAAAATTCGAGTATGATGTAGTAGACTAAATCCTGAACTGCGTGTCTTCTTTCTTTTTGTACATCTCACATGCTAAAAACGAGACAGTTGGATATAGCGAAAAAACGGCTTTGGCGCAGTAATTCACGGGTCCCAAGTACTGATTTTCTATGTTAATAGCTCGGTTATAACGAAGCTCAGAGTCATCTAATAGACGGTATTTGACCCAATTTACGTTTTATGCTTGAATGCATTCGTTAATGTGCATGCTATATCTTAGCAACTATATAAAAGAATAATAAGATAAAATGTTGCAATTATCGAATTGGATTTATAGTGACCAACTGTATTTTTGTGTAAGAATCTGCACCACGTTTCACTCTAAAACTTTTTTATTATTGTTCTCAAAGTGAAACTTTTCGGTAGAGTTTTTAGAAAATTGAAAATAGAACTGAAATACGTTATAATTTAGCCTGTCCGTGAATTTTCTGAATTCACTGATGAGTGTGTTCAGTTTGCAACAGAAGCATTGAATTATGTCTTCTGTGCTAAGTGTTAAATAACAAGTGATTAAACTATCTAGTATTGAAAGTATTTGATAATTGGGGCGGTTGTCGACAGACAGCCGACTAAGACGGTGAACAAACGAGACAATTAGTATAAACGGAGATACGAGGTTCCTAAAAACACAAGCAACTCCGCCGAAACAAGTAGTTCGAAGTCGAACAAATGGTTCGAAGCGGAGTAATTTCTTTGCATAACAGATCATGTGATGTATATCATGTGATGAAACTATTTTTGGGACGGTTATCATGTTTCCGCGTTTTCTGCGTTTTTGACGCAGGTCAATTTGTCAATGACGCAACAGAAATAGCAAACTTTAAGAGCGTTTCCTATGACACAATTACAATGTGTATGCTCAAACAGTACTACTACAAAAATAATCATTTGAAAACCTATCAAAACGGCGTCGAAATGCAAGACAAATTGTTAACAAAATACGCTTCCGGTATAGGATATGTCTAATTTTGACCCTATTCCGTCGTCGTTGTCGTCTCATTTCGGATCGATCCGCGTTGAATTTGTGTGTATTGGTTCGTATGTTACTATCGTCATGGTGTCATAGACGCTTAACAAGAGATGGCCGACGGACTTTAACAGAAAAAAAACAAAAAACGTCTTTCTGCGTGTTTTTTTAAATGATAATTGAGTTGTAATTTCAATTAGACTGCCACTGCAGATAAGGGGTTCAGTGTGTGAAAATCTGAAAGGTTGAATGCACATGCAAATTTCTCTAAGACCTGCTATGGACAAAATTGACTTTGTAGATGCAGTAACAAAATTGAAAGCATCCAAAGAGAAAAGTCGGTTTACTAAACTAACTCTTGCCTTTGGTTACCTTCTTTTTTGGTATAATATTGTATCACATAGGGTGTTTACAGAAGTAAACTGAATAAAACTTCTTTAACAAATAGTCTAGCCTAATTCATTCAGCTTATCGATTTGACCCATTTTTTATCTGATATTTTAAAGTTGCCAAACCTTAGAGAAAGTGCACATCCAAAAACTATCTCCCTGGCTTCAAAATCGAATTAATAAGACTACATAAAGTCATGTCTTAGATATCTCTACACCGTGAAAAGTGTTACTCACGCAAGTTCTAAATGACCCCAAAATTCTGATAAAAGGGGTCACAAATGACCTACCTAAAATTCATAGCTCGCAAAAAAACTCGGAAATTTATACGCATTTTAGAACTGTATAGAACCTGTACTGCGCGAGTGCATTTACTGCCGTTAGATTGCTATATGTAGTAGTGGGCTTTGTATTTGTCTGTTTTGGTGTTCGTTATGCTTTGTTTGTGCTTTTTTCCGACATTTTATTTTCTGAATCGAACCAAAAGACTATCGTTACGTATCTTCGATAGCGTATTCTCGAGTAGTAATTGCGTAATTTGAATTTGAGAAGCTGTCGCTGTTTTTATCGGTATTTGGTCAATGTTTATTCTCTACTTAGCATCGACACTCGCATCAGATGTGAAAAAACATTATGGCCAGTCATAAAGGATGACAAAAGTTTAAATGATTACTGTCAAGTTTTAGTAAATAAACAAGTCAAGATAAAAACGAAATAGGTGAAAAAAATGTACTCCAAGATGACTTGAATATACGTAGTTAGAAGTATGTTCTTCTATTTGACACGTGATACACCAAAAATGCGTAAATCCAACACTGTATGGAGTTTAAGCTTACATAATTAGTTGCATTCAACAAACTTGCAGTTCTTACACATTGTAGGATTTGCTACATACTATGAACAACTGGCAGTTTATGTATATAATAGTATCAGTCCTGTATTTGTCAGACTGGCGTAAAAAATAATTAAAAGCAATTTTAAGACATAAGCTACTGTAGCGGACCGCATTTTGTATTGAATAATTTATATAATTTATGTCATGATTAAATGTACATAGTTACATTCTCCAAATTTGATGTGTTATGCTAGACTGCTGCAGCATATTTTAATTTTGCCTTTAGAAGTATTTTTGGAAAAAAAAATCATATTAGTCGTAAAAATTTAATAGTTATTTTAAAGACCTAAAACAAGACTTTATGCGTACAACAACCAAAGCTATAACAAGGATTGGTTGCTAGACAGTTCCAGATGAAACAGAGGCCAAAATACGGCATTCTTACATGTACCTGTCCGAGCCCAAGAAGTGGGAGTTAAGTGACTATGGCAACATAGGTAACAGTTAATTCACTATGATGGCATTCACTACGTACGTCTTTTGTGGCTATTATTGAGCTTATTTGGCTAAAACGCACTATAGAGAGGACAAAAATAGTCATACAACTTCCAAATTTTAGTACATCCGTACAGTTTCTTTAACCGAACTAAAGTCACTTTCGGTATTCACTGACCACTTTCGGCTTGCAGTAAACGTCAACAGAGGTCATTTTTTCATTTCCAGAACTGAAATCATTTTAGGTATGCACTAACCACTTCCGGTTTGAAATAAACATCGGTACAGGTAAATTTCTGTATGAAAATTTTCAAGATTTTACTTATTATGATTTAACATACTCATTTAATGTTTGTGTACTATTTGTGCCCGTGGGTTGCACGGCTGATTTATTAACTGGTTTTAAAATTCTTACTGACACAAGTTTGTTCAAACTAAATTGTTTAGTACTACTGACAAGTTATCAAGTTATATCTTTTAACAAGGTCGGGTTAAGTAACAATAATCAGTAGGTCTGTTCTTGAGCGTAAACATCTTTATGTTAAACCCGACTTTGTAAAGAAATACAACTTGACCTGACTTCATATTACTTGAGCATGATTTCGTGCTGAGCATGAGATTGTGCTCAAGAAACTTTTATAAGCACGGACCTGGTTGTAAAGGTCAAAAACTATGTCACCAGGTCAAAATATTGAAAAAACTTGTACATGCAATAGAGACTGTACTTTTTTTACCAATCATCAGGATATTGGTAAGAAAATTATCTTGGTGAAAGTAGGTTGAGTTTGAAACCGGAGCATGTTGGGTAAAAAATTAGGGTACTAGGTCAGGTCATTAAGAACCTTGATTTTGAAGCTACAGTGATGAAATTTGGGCTGTGTGTACATTATTTAAAGCAGATTTCAAAATGTTTCTTCAGGTTTATTTTTGATTGCGAAAAAATATTTACATGTTAGAATAATTTTGGTTAAGACGGAATCATCCCTATAATGAGAGAGAGGCAATGTGAAATTAATTTGTCTTGCCTAAGAGCGCTACCACTAAGGCACTAGTGGGGATTGAATCCAGGACCCTCAGATCCTAAGGTGAAAACACTTTACCATTGGACTATGTTGGCTCCAGAAGTATACACTTTACATTTTGGAAATGTCTTTGTTTTAAGGTATGATATTTCATGGTGTACATGTATTTGAAAATAAATCTGTTATGATTATATGTCAAATTTTCATATCCCACTATGTTTTATATTGTTCTTGTGATAATTGTTTTTTAATTAAAACATAGCAATAAAATGCAAAACACCTGAAATATGCGTTTGCGTTGTTATATCTTTCTTACTTGGATAGCACTGCGATGTTCCTTCTTTTATGAGAAGTTCGTGCTTAACCATTTTTTACCATTCTTAATTTATAAAATGGACTTTCCCATCTTCAGTTAGAAAAGCACCATTGGTTATTTAATTGAAAGGGGTGCTTATAGCCATTTACAGAAGGTCTCATCAACCATTTACCTTGAATGAGGAAGATGGACCTTAAAATCATAAAAACAAAGCCATTTGCAGACTGAGTAGCAAACGGTTCAGATTATTATAATTGAATGGATGGGTATGCTTATTATAATCTACATTGGTTACAAATTCAGAATCACCTGCTGACTTCTTTTTTGTAATACTGCATAAAGATGTCACTCTTGGTAAACTCGGCAAAAATAATATGTGTCACTTGCTGTCTGGCGTACTGTGTCTGTTAACATTTAACTTCAGATGACATCTTCTCCAAAACTGCTCGCTGGATGTTTATGATATATGGTATGGATAATCCTTAGACGGTCCTCTACAAAAGTTATATAAATCATGGACCTGGGGTAAAAATTGGCTTCGCCAGGTAGGGTTTTTGATTTGTTACCTCCTGCCAAGGGAGAAAACTAGTACTATTTCCTGACATTTGTAAAGTGATTAGTCTACCTGGACCTAGAGTACTAGTTGTAGTATTGTCTCTACAGGCTTATATAAGCAATTCTTTAAAATTCTTCTGTTATACAGGGAATGTGTCCTGAGACTAATTATTGGAAAATAACCAGGTCACCTTTGGTCATGATAAATTAGACAATTCTATCAAGATTTCCCAAGCCATTATTAGATACTACATAAGCTATGAACTTTTGGTAACTTTTGAAAAGTATGTTTACATATCTCTGTTGTACTGATATAATTAAGGAGAAAAGTCTAAGAATAGCTTGACGAAAATAAAAAAATGAGATGCTTTTATTTCAGGGAAAATGTAAATATCTGAGGATAATGAATCACAAAATTTATGATAATTAATTTATAAAGAGAAGTGCATGTATACAGGGTCCGTATATATGTAATATACGGTCCCTGATGTATATATAAATGTAATGCAAAGTTTTATTTATAAGCTCACTTGCGGTATACATGTAAAAAGAAAACTTTAAAACACTTCTTGTCCGAAAGCGTAACTCCTAGAGCTTAGATATTTGGTATGTAGCATTGTGTAGGAAACCTCTGCCAAGTTTGTTCAAATCATGCTTCTAAAATTGACATACAGCAGTCACTTGTTTAACATATTTACATGTATAAGGAAAACTTTACTTTATAACACTTCTGGATCAAAACAAAGAGCTTTCATATTTGGCTTGTAGCAGTGCCTAGTTGTCATTATTCAGATCATACCCCTTGTGTTAAAGTTGGTAACGTCCAGGGGCCAGTTGACCTACTTTCTTGTTTTGTTAGTTACAGCAAATGAATTTGAACTTTATGTATAATTTTTCATGTAGATTTTAACTTTGGCATTGGATGACCTTGACCTACTGATCTATTGCTTGAAGCTACAGCACTGACATTTTAGATATGCACAGTTTTAAATGCTGATTTCAACCTTGAGATTTGCAGACCTTGATCTTGACTTACTGACCTACAACCGTCTCACAGCGATTTGATTGGGTGAGCTCCGCGTACTGTAAAGGGAAGTAATCGCTGCGGGAGTTTGACTGACCAAGGTTTCTGTTTTTTGAAGCTACAGCAATACATTTTGACCATGGGCACAGTGGGTCTCAGGTGAGCGATATAGTGCCATCATTGCCCTCTTGTTTCAACATTGTTTCAAGTAACTGGCCTTCAAGAAACATTTTAAATATTTTTAGACGTGTAGATATCTTCACCCTTATACGGTGTAACCGTATCACCCAACTTTGTTAAAATAGCTGAATAGGTAGAACATCAAATACGCTAGGTGTGTAAGTACCTCAGTCACATTTGTATGACGTCACAAGTAGTATGTCAGATCGAACAAAGTCAACGGTTCTGGCTCAGAATTGCTATACAGTACATATAAATTGAAATTAATATTGACCAAAATTTAATATAGCAAAAAATTATATTTTTACTGGTAATAATTTACGACTCCTGCCGTGTTTCATGATGTCAAAACTACCGTACCAAAAATTTCTACTTACTTATTTCCTCTCGATTGCGATACAACTTCTTACAACTATGATTAGTCTCTCAGATAGAGAGAGAGGTAGTCTCGAACTATCTATGTCTTGTCTAAGGACATTACCACTTCTTGGCTCTGGTGGGGATCGAACCCATAAACCTGGACCCTCTCATCCTGAGGCGAACGCCGTTCCACTACACCAAGGCGACTCCACGAAATGCAAAATTGAACCATGTAGCGCGAAACTGCAAGCGAATGGCCTTTTATGTCAAAATTTATCTTCTTCATTATCTCGATACTTTGTTTTTATCAGTTTACTTTCAAGGTCTTGCAATACTTTTAACTTCTTTTCAAAATAACGA
>JAUMHA010397249.1:0-11462 GCA_032359765.1 Saxidomus gigantea
ATCACCTAATATTCGAATAGGTGATATCACATCAAACGATTTATTGTCTGAAAGTACTAGATGATCCTTTGTTAAAACAATTCTTTTTCTAAAAGATGATAGCACTCTTTCCCTTTGAAATGATTTTATTATGCAACTGCCATGACGACGACCCGACAACACCGGTCTGATATTTGTTGAGTTTGCGACGTCTGATATCACAGGACAGTGTCATAATAACACGTTTTAGGCCCCGCCTACTTTAGACATTAAGTGAGTTTTATGAAATAAGATCTAGGTTATTGTGAATTTCTTACACGCTACGCTATAAATTAGATTTTCGGTAGCTACTTCAGACTACAGAGGTGCGTTTCATTAGAATTTCTAGGAATACAAGCAAACAGCTCATCACATAAAATCGAATAATGACTGTAGAATTTTTATTTTAGATTAAACATACTGTTGTGGGTATTCATTTTATTAGTTCGATCATTACTGCATCTACCCATCTATAGTAATTTTGAAGCAATTTTCGAGAAAAAGTTGATCACCCCATTCTTATTTTCACTGTAATGTCTTGTTACTTGAATGATATGAGCTGCAACGTTATAACGCTATAAGCTTGATTAATGGTGCTGGATTTAAAACGCTGATTTAAACCGTTGATGACGTCATAAATACATCGTAAATCACTTAATTTACTTCTTTGTTTTTTATTATGAAAAAGGAAAAATAACAGTAACCTTATATTCTCTGTATATCACTCATTCACATGGGTCATATCACAAAAGTGCATAAAATGGTAAATCAGTGCTCCATAGATATCACATATTGGAATACATTATCTCACATAACAGTTTTGAATAGGTGCTATTACCAATAGGTGATACCATTTTGTCACAGAGGTGATTAATGATATCACGTGTTCGAATAGTGGTGTCACTTACTGTGACAATTAGACAAACTATGTTGCAGAACGTTGGAACAAATTATTTTACGTTACGTCACACGTGCACATGAATCTCTTGTTTTGTATTTTTACAATTACAGGAAACTATTTGTTATAAATTACAGAAACAATTAATTTTGTTTATTGGCCTTACATAATATAAATGGATCATTTTGAGAACACCCCTTCGTTTTGTCCGTTCTCCGAAGTCAAACCTCACATTAGGTATCCGCCAACACATGTCTCTTACAATGTGTGCAGACACGATGTCGGTAAATGAAACTGAAGTAGAGTCGATACCCATCAAAGCAGCTTTGATGAAACTGTGTCCATGGCTTGAGAATTTTAGCAATGTTTGTTAGTGGCTCATAATGGACGAAGATTTGACTTCACAGTATTAATGCATACTTTCATGCAAACTGGTTTAAAAGACAGATTATTCAAGTGTGTCATGAGATTTATTAATTTTCTACCTATTTTTAGAAAGATGTATCCCAAACAGTTACACAAACAGGAAGATCTGGCAAACAGTCTACTTGGGGTCACTTATGAAGCCCACAATGCTATGACAGATGCCATGTCTCTACGTCAGTTGCTTGCACTTGTTAATTTGTGCCATTAAGGAATCCTTTTATACAGTTTTTCAACTTTGGTATTTCATAATAAAAATATTGTTCAACCATCAAAAATCAGTCAATATGAAAACATTGGATTTACTGATCTATAAAGGAATCTGTAGGCGACCAACAGCAGAAAGTATAGTAGGGTCAGGTTTGAACATGCATCATCTGAACACCAAATATAAACCTTCTGGTGAAAACAGTGAGTGGTTACATAGAGTAACAAATGTCAAAAAAGTGTAATACAAAAACTTCAGTACACAGTAAATGGTGGGTTGGGCGAGGTTTACATGTTTTAATGGAACGCAATCAGTATGTCCACTTACTAGGTATACTTACTAATGTTAGATATTGTTTTTAAAGGTGTAAACACTGATCTAATAATTTGCATTTAAGTTTGCATGGACATAAACATAATTTTGAAAAAATAGGGTCAACATGTATTATTTATTGAAAAGCAGGCCAGAGTGAAATTTGGTAGTTAGTAATTTCAAACTCAAATTATTTCAGGTTGAATAGGTAAAACATTTTGTTTTTTTGTTACAATGTTCTAAAGAGGTTATAGATAATTTGTATTAAGCAAACGCCCACTTCTGAAAATTGTTTTTTTTTAAATTCTAATGTTAAGAAATTTGTGACATCGACCAATTGCATGGAAATTGCATGTCATATGACTTTTTTCTATATATTGTGAATATATATTTTTATGATATGATAAATATTGGATTATTTTTCACTTGGCATAGGTTTCTTATATCTTTGATACCCAAATTGAATAATATTATTCACAAATGCATGAAATAAACACATATTATTGTCCTTCGGGTGTTCTAGTTCTTTTTGATAATTTTGAAATAGGGGTAGGGCCATTCAAGTTCCGATTAATTTTTATTCCACGGTAATTTTCTTTAAATATTTGTATCTAAATCCAGGAATTAATACAGAGTAAGAAAATAATAGGATTATCAAGGTTTGAAATAGTGCCCATTAGGGGTGTACTACTTTAAGCCCTTATCAGCATTAACCTTGTCTTAAAACTGGAAAACCTTACCGTTGTAACGTTAAACGAGGCTAAACCGTGCCGCCTATATTATAAACAAAGCTTAACGTTCCCGTCAAAATGCTTAAATTAGGGTTAGGGTTAGAGTTAAAAGGCTAAACCATGTAAACCAGTGTTGTTAACAGGCTTAACCAGCCTGTGAATTGCCGTTAGACGTTTTCGTTTGTGTCATGTTTTTATAAAGGTCCATCTCCCGTTGTTATAGGGATGAATGATTAGACACCAGCATGCTTCTTACTAACATAATTTTATTGCCATGGTTTTGAAGCCTTTTTTAACAGTATATAGTTTTATAAGGCGATCATTTAACTTACACATATTGTTCCTGGTCCGGCGTAGTCGACATGTGTGTATCAACGATACGGATTTTTCACAGACTTACCGTTCTTGCGTACTCTTCAGCGTTAAAGAGCACAAACAGTGGCGAAATGAGGGGGCAGTTTCGGTCCGATAACGAAAGCGTATAACATTTTTGATGTATCATGAATGAACAATCCTATGCTTTTCGTGTATTTTGCAAAACTATTAACTTATTTCTACTTCAAATTACATCCTTACTTTAATAAGGATATTTTTAACTTTAGTTGTAGAAAATGAGTAAATTATGATATGGAAGAAATAAAAGAATCGCCGGTGAAGGCATATCTATATAGGCTTTGTCAGACTACAATTTCATTAATGTGCATAAATGATTACAGATTTAAATCAGATTGCAATCAGCTTTTCAACAAAATGTCAAACATGTATTTCCTGATAAATTTAGTAAATTCGTTCGTGTATTTAAATCAAAAAGTAAAGCAAAGAAAATACGTGGTGTGGGAGTTTTCTTATTTCAAACAGAAACTGTTACACTTCTATAGCGCGTTTTGTGTATTAACTATTAATATATACAGTTAAAATTATGTTATCATATTTATCATTTAAACAAAATAATAAATCATTTATGAAGTACATTTCGATAAAATATGTTCAAAAATGTCAAAGTGAGTTTAAAAGCGGACGCATAAATGATAAATTGAACCGAAAAGTACAGCGTGAGAGATTTTATTCCGTAACTCATGTAACATCGATCCTGACTTTAGATAATAACTATAAAATAATCCACTAATTAATGAGAAGATTCTTTTAAAAATGTCTTAAAAGAAAAGTCAGCACAGTATTATAAAGAAAGCAAATTCATATACATAGTTAGAAAAACGGGCGTGTGCTAATTTTCATTTATGGCTTAAAGTGCATAGCTTTGTAATCAGTTTGAAAAGAGATGATAAAAAAAAGGTAAAAGAAGTTTAAATTAAGCTATTGAAAAATGTTGCCAAAACACTGAAAGAGTACATGAAAAGTCTTTGGATTATGGGATACCGCGCCATATTGAAGTGTGCTTGTTGTGCAATATGGATGAGAGTAGAAAGAAGTGGATAATGTTTTGTAACACAATTGAAAATAGTCCTACATGCACTCTCATGATAAGTTTAATTAAGTAATATAAGTAATGACCGCCGATCTGAAAATGGACCGTAGTACTTACGGTAGTTTTCATAAATTCGGCTTATAAGAATCGAAATAATCTATGGCTTGAGTGCCTTATTGAACTTGAAACATTTCCCATCGGTAATGTGCCTCCGTAATAGTTCACTCGGGCTTCGCCCTAGTTAATTATTCCGCCAGGCACATCACCTGCAGGGAATGCTTCAATTTCGATAAAGAACTTCAAGCAATAGATTATTTCTTCATTATGTACAGGATTTTCATTTTATATCTCATTAGTGAATCAAATATTTGAATGTCAGTGTCACAGTATTATTAGGCATAACCATCGGCCTTCACTCGGATTTCAAGTTAACTTTGTTTCACTCGATACGCTTAGGATATCTACGTTCTACAACTTAAACCGTTTCAACGTGTACTCTTGCTGTAATGCGGAGGACGTTGGTTCGAATAAAACTATCGACAGTATTTTTATAATTGAATTACAGATGTAGTTTTATCAGACAATGTAGACATTAGTTGTTGATATAGCACAATTTGACTGTACATAGACATTGTGTACTCATTTTTTCGAAATGAATAACTCATCCTTGCCTGACAAGCTGTTGAACATTGTAAAATATTGGCACTATTTACCATCAAAAATGATTTTGAACTTCAACTTGCATTAAACTTTAATGTAATTGGGAAAACGTTTGTTCTATCGTATCGTATATTAGGGCGATATCGTTGGTACCGGTTCCCCATATGACCAACGACCTCAGGAGAGGTTAGTTATTTTAGGTTTCGGAGGATAGTGCAAGATACAGAAAGCGTTCCAATTCCAGAGACACCCCTGTTTCTTATATGTATCAGCTGTATAGCACCGATAAATGAGACCTTGGTTTTAGTCTCTTCGGAAAGACTGTTAGTAATTTTAGTTAGTCAGACCCGGGAATCGAACCCGCTACCCCGAGATTACTAGTCTCGTGCTCTACCGATTGAGCTAACTGGGCTGACTCGTTTGTTCTGGTTACAATGTAAAGTAATGTATACCATTGCAGGTTCGTATATCCTGCCGTATATGTCAAGTATACAGGTCAGTATATCCCTTTATATCCTTTGCATAGCCGGCAACTTTTTTTTTGCTAATGAGAGGTTGAGGTTGCCTGTTCTATATCTATGAAAAAATATTTGCACGCGCTCAAAACACAATCCCAAAATGGGGCCTGTAAACGAATGTTGGTAAAATGGAAATTTTAAAAACTGGTAAAATGTTCATACAGATAAAACGTGTCCCATACGGTAACTGTCGCTTCTGTGGAAGGCCAAACCTGTTTTAACCTGCGAATATACAGGTCCGTATATCCCCTGTTCTAGAATATGGTTGAAATACCATTTCCGTACACTGCATATGCGTGGCATATACTTGTCCGTATTCCTGGTCCGTATAGTGTACGGAAAGTATATCTAGTTCGTTTATGTTTGACGTACCTTTCCCGTACTCGTCGTATATCTTGCATGTACAAGTCAGTATTTCTGTTACCTGACATACAACTCAATTAGAGACCAGAATCAAGTTTGTGTAAAAACGTTCATCTCATATCATTCTGTAAAATTAGGTTTAATTACCTTTTTTTTTGGTCTGTGTCATGAAGTCTGGACGCATGCTATTTTTTAACATAGGTTCATTTTCGTATTTGATATACCGTACTGACATACTGATTAACATACATAAACGACAGCGTCCAGAGAAAAAAGATGAAACGCATTTGACTGTAAAAAGTTTATAATCACACAAATTCTAGGGGAAGAGGATGCCGGTTCAACACCGTTTAAACATCATTTCAGTTATGCACATTGGGACAGTTAAGCTAGCCATCGTTACTTGGAAGAACTAATGCCTGGTCTAGTTTTCTTACATAACGTGTCACATCGGTATAGAAGGGCTCGAATCCTGACACTTGACAGTTGTAGGTTTTATGATTACATGTTATTCAGCTTGGCCATTTGACAGCGGAGACATGTCTACAAATAAGCAGATTAATAAACACAGAAATGTCGAGAAATTCTAATTGCGTGAAAATGTCACCCATCAAGTAAAGTATATATGTATTACCACTTGTTAACTATATAAAATGATCGTATTATGGCACGCAGTAGTACCGAACCCTGTGAATCTGAAAAACATATTTATTAATATAATATTGAACTCTCCCTTCAGTTACACTTAAATTACGCATTGTAACCGACATCCCAATTTTCAATTGTTCTTGCATTTATGTTGGGATAGTCCGTGCTTTGCATCCGAAGTAAGAAGATGTATGTTTTATGAATCAACTTGTAAAATAACTTGTAAAATAATAATACTCATATAGTTCTGTGATTTTTAGGAAGTATAATAAATGTTCAATGCCCTGTAAAAGACTTTTCAATGGCGACGCCTGCTTATAAAACACAAAACGATAATAGTTCCTATGTTTTGGCTTATATTTAGAATACACTTTAGTAGAAATGCATATCAATTTTTTGCAAAATAATTAAGGACATATTTTTCTCCAATTCAGTGCAAAGCTATTGTAAATGGATCAGTTCAGAAAAGGAAAACTTGATTTAAATTTGAGATATTTCCGAAACTGTACTTTAATTTCAGACACTGACCTCGTATCGGAAACTTATAATTAATATGTATAACAATATAGATTTGTGCGTTAAAAGTATATTGTTTTTTATTCAATATAACACGAAATGACAACAACACATGCAAAACACAAATATTCTGCTTGTATTATTGTGATATCCTGTTTGATAATACTGGAAGCATTCATGCGATCACAAAAATATGTTTACAATAAGCGATGTTTTAAAATTGTTTGGAAAAAAAGTGATATGATAGAGATGTTAGAAAACAGGAAGATTCACAAACAACAAGTGCATAGCTATAGGAATACACGCTGTACTCGTTTTCTGACAATATCAGATAATGGTGGCAGAATTGGAAATCAAATGTTTCTTGTTGCGGCGTTATTTGGAATCGCTTTTGATAACGATTTCTTACCGATTGTACGTCCATCTTTTCCTTTGCTCAAATATTTTGATCTGCCAAACATTTATTACCCAAAATTACGAAACTCTACTCCGTGCACACCACCATTGCCGGGAGTTTATTTCAAATGTTTTAGTGGTGGGCTTAGTAGTAACATCACAAATATGACGCTATATCGTCAATTCCAGTCTTGGAAATATTTTATCAATGCTAAAACAATTATCAGAAAGATCTTCCAGTTCAAACCATATGTCTTGGAAAGAGCGAACGCATTCATGAAAACATATGTCAAAAATGGCAACAAAGCTGTCTGCATTCACGTCAGAAGAGGAGATATGAATACTGCTATCTTAAAAAAGAAGGGTGTCGAAGTTGCAAATATAACATTTATTTACAAAGCGATACATTTTGTGAGAGAGTCATATAAAAACGTCCATTTCTTTGTTTTGAGTAATGAAATTTCCTGGTGTAAGGTAAACATTAAACAAACAGTAACTTTTAGCGACTTCAGCGACTCCACACAGCCAGTGTATGATTTGGCTTTGATGTCTTTATGCGAACATGTTGTTGTTACTTCTGGTACATTTGGCTGGTGGGGTGCATGGCTTTCAAAAGGAACAGCTGTATATTTCAAAGGATTTATCCGGGAAGGGTCTTGGCAAAGCTCAAGAGTCAACAAAGAAGATTACTATCCACCAGATTGGATTGGACTTTAAAAAATACATGACTCTGTAAATAACGCTGTTTGTGATAGCACTAACAGTAGAGCAGCATTGTGACTGTTTCTATAGTTTCTAGAGTTTATACTGAAAATAACAAGCTAAATTATGTACAGAAATATTCAGCTCGCTAAAAAAGAAGAAAGCCTGGCCACAAAAAATATTAAACTAGAAAATAGAATTTGTTTAGATAGTGCAAAAACTGATGCTCAAAGTTTAAACTTGACGAAAAACAACAGGAACTTAACAATCTAACAGATAACAGAAAGAGAATGAAATAAAAATATCAAGGTATATAATGTTGAAATAGGACAAATACTTTTTGCAGACGATGCAACTGATGTCAATAAAGTTACATGGGAATCGTTTGAGAAACTAATAGAAATATTAGTTTGTTTTTTAAATTGCCTTTGGACTAAAACTTACATACTAAATCAAAATAATTCAGCAATTCTTAGAGTCGGATCTTTACGTAACACCAACGTCAAATTTTGCCAAAATAGAAATTTCATTTGGACTTCAAATTCAGCTTACACACTGGGAATGAATTTTACTAATGACCCTGACGAAAACGTAAATTCAAACCTAGAACTAAAGCTAGTAAGTTTCAAAAGTTGTTTGAAACAAAGGCAACATTGAAAACTGACGCTGCTAGGCAAACTCAAGGTAATAAAATCGTGTTCATATATCCTCTTAAAGTATAACAAAATCCAACTGAACATGTTATGGAAAACATTATTAAGACCATGTTTGAATTTCTTTCGGGAGAACAAACCAGAAAAAATAAATCATCACATTAAATCATGAATTAGGGGTGTTCAAAACGATTGATTTACCCAAATTTCTCAACTCATTGAATTTAGTTTGGTAAAAAGAATCACGGATAAACATAATCATGACGTATGAAAACATATTTCATGTTAACATGATGAAAAGCTAAGCCTTGACATTTGATAATAATCTAGGAAAACAAGAAATCGAAAAAATAAGGAAACAATGGAACAAATTCTTCAAAGCTGTTTCAAATTCATGGAGAAAATAAATCTCAGTCTAATGAAAACCAAACAAATAAGAAAACATATAATTTGGAAGAACATAAATATAAAAAAACGCAAATGATTCATTTTATTATAAAGAATGGTTTGAAAAAGGTATAAACTATTTAGAACACTGTTTTGATAATAGAAGTTATGACTTCTACACGTTTGAAGACTTTAAGTTTCTATGTAACGTAGGAGATAACAATTTTCTTAAATATAATTAATTAATAACAAATATATCGAAATATATGAAAGCAGAAATGTCAAAATTACCGAGACAAGATGAAGAATACAAACCTACTAACACAACTAGAAACAAGTAAAAAAAAACCTAATAAATTATTATATTCCATGCAAATAAAGATATCCACAAAGACTGATGTTAAAGCTGAAAACAGTAGGAAAACTCATTAAACAATAACCCATTTGAATGGAAGAAGACTTATTACTAAGTATTCAAAAACACTGTCGATACAAAATAAGAAATATTCGGTACAAATCTTTAATGCGTGTCATTCCAACAAACACTTATATTACATAAATGCAACTTAGTGAATTCAAATCTCTGTGATTCTTGTAACCAACAAGAAGAAACATTAGAGCACTTTTTCGGAAATGCGATGTAGTTCAAGTCTTGTAGAATGGATTAAATAATATATTGAAGGAAAAAAAAATCAAAAAAATATCATTTTGAATTTTCGGGATATATGCTTTGGTATAAACATCAATAATATATTTACTAGTGCAAGTAATTTTATGAGGAGAGTTATGAAATATTATAATTACCAAATGCAAAATAGAAAACCAAACCAGTGTTTGGTCACTTCTTACAGTCAGAATAGAAATTGCTTTAATACAAAACACAATTAAACATCTTCAAAGAAAATGACAACTTTTGAATTTATGTTCATAAAACATAAGATAGAATAATTCTAAAATACTATGAAGATGTCTTTTATATCTTTGAGTCAAATATACTTTAACAGCATAATATCAATTATATCAAGATCGACATTAATCATATCAATTTCATTAAAGGATATCATACTTTCATTTGTTTCCTCCAAAACCTTTCTTTTACGATCCTTTATGCATAATTTGGCTTTTTCTGTTCTCCAAAATATAACTCCTCTCTACTTTGCCCTTTTTTCTCCTTTGATTTTTTTTATTAAAACACACCTGTACATGCATATTACATAAAGTGTAAGAATTTCTATGGTAACATTACAAAATGATGTGTATATGCATGTATTATGACAATTGAAAAATAAAAGATCAAAAAGAAACAGGAGCGGCCTAAGGACAAGACCACGAAGGCCACCGGAGGGTACTGGTAAAGAACTAGATGATGATCCACTCACCACTACACACTGTGACCTCTGTTGTATAGAAATTATATTAACCAATTTAGAATTTGACCCCTTATGTTATAGTAATGTAACTTGTTTAGTAATGTTTCATGGTTAACAATATCGAAATGTTTTGAAAAATAAAAAAGTATTTAATCAACTTTACCTCTTTGGTTTACGGACAGGAAAATATCATCTTACAACATGAGAAGTTGTGTTTGGCATCACCGGATTTCTCGGAAAACATGTAGCAATTTAAAAAAAATAGATTGGACCTATTAAAATGTTTTGTGATACTTGATGATATAATATGTTCCATCTCATTAAATAAAGATTTTGAACTCAAAGTGCATAACATGCATAGTGACGATGCTTGCAACTTCTTGGTTTTTGACCTGACGATCAATACTAAAAGATTCACGCTTGCCAATTTATATGGTCCAAATCAGGATACGCCTTTCTTTTTTATAATAGTTTTAGCATGATTGATGATAATAGGTAATGACTCATTTGTGATTTGTGGAAATTACAATATGGTATTGAATCTTTCTATAGATTACTATAATTATAAAGATACTAATAACAATAAAGCAAGATTGAAACTGTGAATGTATTGAGGGACGGCAAATGTTTGACTCGTTTAGAAAATCATGTCCAAATAAATAAAGATACACATGGCGGCGTTCAAACCCGCTACAGCAAGCGCCTTTGGATTTCTTTTTAGTAACTGGGGACTTACTGTCAAATATTGAACAATGTGATATTGAATCCAGTTATATATCAGACCGTTCTATAAGCACTATGCGTTTAGGGTTAACTAAAGTACAACATGGTAAATGCCTTTGGAAACACAACAATTCACAATTACATGATATTGAATACGTTGATTGCATCAGAAATAAAATAAATGAGACAAAACAACACTATTGCCTGCCTGTACATAATTTGAGAAACACACACGATGTTCCCAAAACTCAGTTTGTGATAAATGATCAGTTATTTTTGGAAACACTAACAATTAAACTGAGAGGAGTGGCACTATCCTATGGTGCATATAAAAAGAGAGTGGCTAATCAGACAGAAATAGTCTATGCGATCATAGGGAAAATAAAAATGACTTTTGCGATTTACCAGGAAGTATTGGCACCAGTTTAATTTCAAATAACTTGCAATCCATGGGTAATAGTACTGGGTTCAATTTTAGAAAGAAAGGTATTCATATCGCAAACTTAAATA
>JAUMHA010397271.1:0-11461 GCA_032359765.1 Saxidomus gigantea
GTCTACTGACACGCTGCTGGACCTAATCAGAGAGGATTAAAACTGATAAGGGGCAATAAAACGATTAAGATATTTGAGCACCTGCGGTTTGGGGGGTGGGGGGGTCACTTATTTACGTAACAAATAAGAAAAGACGTTGCTACTTTAGATACTATATGTTACAGAGTTATTATAAAAACCGGTAAGAAGAATGTAGTAACCGTTAGCAATAAACTTTCTAAGGTAATGTAGTTATTAACTAAATATGATTTTAATACAATAATAGCATTTATTATATATATCTCTATACTAGGTCCTTACACGAAGCTCAACGGGAAATTATCACATATATAGTTCGGGAGACTGACATAGATTGCTTCTTGAGACTGATGAGAAATAAGAGAGAGGTTGAGGACGGGAAATTCACAACACCTATGAGAAATCTTATACAAAAAATGCCAGGTTAGTTTTCCACTTAGTCGTCTATAAATATGATACAAATATATTGACAACAGATATAAATGGCAGTCTGCAGACACACGATGTAGTTTAAATTCGCCGTCGAAAGTCGCAAATCTGCTGCTGTATTACAACAACATATATATCTTTATTACTACGTAAAAGGCTACAATTAAATGCGTCTAGTAAAAAGCTAGCTTCATTACGGTAATGTGCCCTTTATATGTCATTGTTCTAATGTTGAAGTCATATATTCCTTTAGAAAGTGAACAAAGTGACATATAAAACGTGCATATCAGAAATTGCAATAACACTTATCAAACAAATACTATTTCTTTCACTCAGTAAAATAGAGACTACATTTTTAGAATGATATCATAACGGCTACAACACATAATTTTTATAATGATAAAGTGTTGTCATTGTTTTGGTCTGGACATAGTCTAAAAGAGTGTCAGTGACTGATTACATCATTTTCACTCTCCAGAAGATATCTTTTAATCATAAATGCATGAAGTATAGAGAGTCAAGCTGATCAGCTTAGTTGATACTGATATCTTGATATCTTTGACAATGTATTCTTTATATTCTAAAATAACACTCGAAACTTATGATGCTCTTATCCATCATAGAAATTACAAAGGAGGTTTTCGACAGATGTATTGAACACAAATCAGGCAAAATTATACTTCACTATGAACTTTTGGATGATGTATACTATCTTGACACCTGGCCGCCAAAACAGAAAGATTACTGTGAAAGGTTTTACCAACATGACTGGGAACGTCTTCCATGTAAAGGTAAGCTTTACGCAGAAACCCCGGAGTGTTTTTCTAGCAAATAAATAGGTTTCTCTAAATATGTATTTTAATTACATGTACAAGCAAATTTCTCTTAAATAGTGAATATTTAATACAGTGTTCCTCTGAAATGTGACATTAAATTTCCACTTTTGTGTTATAATTTTGATCTGACTTCTATGTTGTAAGCATTCGTTCAACATTTACAAAACGTTTAGTTGTTTTGCAAAATATGGTACAATGTAAACGTTCAATAGTTTACGAAAGTAACCATCGCCTAGTTTGAAAGTAAATGTTGTACATGGTATGGAATGTATTTTGTATTAACTGTTAAATGAACATTAAATTTTCTATTTTGTTAGTTTTAACTTTGTCACTTGACCAAATTCTAATCTTTAAATGAGATAAAACTTGCAACATGTTGTACACACATAGTTGTGTTATTGTTCGTGCATGATATACAACATTCATTTGTGAAGGGCTGATAGTATGAACTCAAATAATCCCTTCTTATTTCTCATCAATCCAGAATTGTTCGTATACATGTACAACAAAGTTATACATATGAAGGGTCGAAACGTCGATTTTAAATATATTATAAAACCCAACCGCCTTTGGTCATTTTTTCCACATTTTACAAGATTTTCTGATATTATCATTTAGTTAAAATCTTCTAAAGATGTGGAGATATTGTAGATTGATTTTATTTACAATTGTTTTATGTTTTAATATTTTTATTCAAAAAGTGAAAAGAAACGTAAAAGCATAAAACTTTGGCAGTGTGAAGAAAAACTGTAAAGGTATAAGATAATATTCCCGACACAGTAAAACTTGTTTCTCGAATTGAAATAAACATGTTTTGTAAAAATAATTTGGTACGTGTAATTTTTCCAGTGCAAGAGGTCCCAATTTGCTGTGCCGGTTATCTGAACGTCAAATATTTTTTAACTTTTTTCACCAAATAGATGCACACACCCAGGTAAACGCCTTGCAACGATTGAAAAACGTTTTTCGTCATGACAAGAGAGAAATAGAGAATTACAAGCCGTACACCACGAATACAAGGACGATGAAAAACAACCATCCTCTTACGCTTATGGTAATATTCAAGTATACCGTAACCATTAGAAAATGATATTGATCAAAAGAATTTTCGAAACTAAATTCAGTGGTATATTTTTTGATAACTAACAATAACACTGACATTTAACACGTGTACCATCATTATGGTGTAATACATGACAATAACCGGAGATGTATATGAAATAAGAATAAATAGATAAAACCCCATCTCTCCTTGTCAGCAAAGAATCTTTTATTATTATTTTCATATGCATGATTTTTATCAAGAGGCTTAAATTAGAGAAGGAAGTGTTTGTTTCTGGGCTAAGTACTCTTCATATAGTGCGCGCCGCATATGGCACAACCAACTGTAAGCGTTATGCTGTGATTTTCAACGCATACACGACGGGGTATGTGCGGCTGTGTGCGCAAATAAAGCACAAGTTATCTATATACAGTAGACATGTGCCTTGATCTTGCAATATACTCATCTTTTAAAAGACCCATATTTGTTATGTTTGGTGGTGTTGTCTAGTGGTTTTCTAGTACATGTATGTTCGAATCATGTCATATGGGTCAAAATGTACCCCGTTAATTTGATTTAAATAGAGCTTTTAAGTAAAGTCTTCTTAGGCACAGATCTTAGATATATTATTTGTTCAAATCATGCCCCTAGTGTCAAAATTTACCATGCCCTTGGATTGATGTAATTTACTAGGACTATATGAGCAAAAATGTAAAAACATTTTGTCGGAAAGGACTGACCCAATATTTTAAAGTGATTGCACAAATCTTGGGTCAATGTCACTGTTCTGAAAGTATAATCACTATTGTTAAAATACAAAAAAACACAATAGTTTATGGTCAAAAACAGTAATGGACTTAATTGAATAAATTTGGATACATAGCAATTTTGTGTGTTCAGATCTGGGAGTATGTGTGGTGTGCTTGACTTTGTAACCATGGCGTGACAGACAAGGTTATTCAAGTGAGCGATATAGGGCCATTATGACCCTCGTAATCAACAGAATAGAGTAAATTGTTACTATACTCATTTAATAAAAAATTCGGCCACAAGTAATGTATATAATAAGCAACCCATTAATTAAGACGGAAATACCGTACATTTAGTGGTTATTGGCAACTTTGGTATAAAATTTAATATTGTCTCAAATATAATATATTTCATACTCTTTTTCCGCATTGTCATTTCCAGATTAAATACAAACGGAGAAATAACATTGATGACGGAATATATCAAGAACTCTTTGATCATCCACTTGTTACAGAATTAGTAAAGCGACAATGGAGTCATATTGGTCTAAAAATCCACGTGCTGAATTTTATTCTATATTTGATCTTCCTCGGTCTGATCACTGCCAGTGTAGTCACATCAATACCGCCACATGTAAAAGTGAGGTAAGGCAGAGATATAATCTGGACTTAAAATATGGCCATAAAGAAATGGAAGCCTATCTGATCTTTTGAATTTTTATGCCCCCTTCGAAGAAAAGGGATATATTGGTTTGCTGATGTCGGTCGGTATGTCGGTCCGTCCGTCTACCAACTGGTTTCCGGTTGATAACTCGAGAACGCTTAGGCCTGGGATCATGACAAGCAGAGGACCTTTATTGTGTTTAGGTCAGTAGGTCAAAGATCAAGGTCAAAGTAAATAGTAAAACATTTTTTTCCACTAATTAGTTCAAGGTCACTATTACTAAAAATAGATTTACTTTTTAAATTTATAACTGGATTTGTCATTACCAGTTGACGACCCCTATTCTTTTTTAGGTTATTCGGTTCTATTCGAATTTCACAGTGACTTTTACTTCCTTGTGTAGTTCGACTTTTGCATAAAGGGGGCATGCGCGCTTTACAGACAGATTGCTTTGTTACAATTAAATTATTTACTTTACTTACATTTACGGTATGATCTGTTAACGACAATTGTAAATTCTTTTTAATTCTGCTAGAAATCTTCTTTTCGGTCGCATCAATTGCTTTAACTTTGTATTGACATTAACAGGAAGACATCTAAGTAATTGATAATCAGCAAAGCTACATACTAGAGATATTCGGAGATGTTTATATATCATTTGCTTTCAAAACAAAGTGTACATTTCCACAATATGTATACTAGTAATCATAATTTTCAAACAGGAACACGACATGTAATGGCACGGGAACATGTCAAGTTGTTTCTACACGTCAGAACACTACCATTTGTCTGAACGGAACAACTTGCCAGGACTCTACTTCTACACCGCCACGCAATTCATTTGAAAGTGACAATGCGTCGTTGTTTGTTGTCGAAAACTATTCCATTGGTGTTTTTATTTTAGTGTTGGTCATGCTACTTAAGAAGGTGACGTGTTTTTACATTTATTTTGTAATTGTTTTAGATTTAACGAGGGACTCATTCAAGTCCGTGTCTCGTCTTGTATATTTACTCTCAGAGTTTTGTCTCTACCACAGATGACATTGACAGTTGTGAATTTGTGAGTAACAGGATAAACGTATAGAGGCTACGTTTAACGATTACTCGACAGCCAATATCTGTCTTTTATGTCTTAATTTGTAAATACTGCTGCAAATCTCGAACACACAATGGAAAACAGAAGCATGGATCATTAGTATTCATCCTAATAGGCAATGTGTCCCTAAGGCAGTCAGTTTCGACTGAGCATGCACAACTGTGTGGCAGGAAACATTAACCCGATTCGATGAGATAGGTGTCAATCAATACTGGGTGAAGCTTCTTGGCACAATATTGCCTCTAATCGTCTGAAAAAGATCAAACAGAACGTACAAATTGCGAATTATTGTAAATATAAATGCAAAATAAAATAACTATTATATTTGCAATCATGTATATCCATTACAGGCATATCGGGTCAGGAGAATGTACGCGTTTCTAGAGTATGTAAAACAGTATGAGCATTGCGTAGAAATGGGAGTTTACGTGCTTTCTCTCCTGTTTGTTTTGAATCTTACCGGTGATGCAACATATACAGAGGTTAGTCGCTATGCCAAAAATTCACTTAAATAAAAAAGTGGTAACAGCTGTATTTGGTAGTGATACATTGTTGCTTGCAAATGGTTTACAATTACATGCACCTTTTTATTTTTGTATTATATAACAGTCTGCTCCGGTAACTTACATGTACACATGAATTAAACATTAAGAACTATTTATCATACGTTGCACTAAATCATGACTTTAAAGGATAAAATCATGTTAAAGATATGTAAATATATATTCGAAACTTTTCTCAGGATACATCGCACTGACAATACAGTGTTTCAATTCACGGTATTATACTTAGCATCTATACATGTTTTTAGAGACGCCTTTTATATAAAAAGTCCACAAAACACGAAAACTGGTTCCGACCAGCGTCGATGTAAGTCTCTTTATTTGACACAAGCTTAGGGTATTATTTTTGACGAAACGTTGCATCCACGAGGTCTGATCCGATTCAATATTTACATTTCAATTGAACTATAGTCTCATGGTTCATAAGTTATGTCCATAAGCCTTATCTGCTATAACATTGTATATATCATGAAGTCAAACATACATTTATAACGAATAAAATCATAAAAAGAAGTTATTTCTGTCACGTCAGACTTAGAGCATGTAAAATGCCGTATTGTGATACGTGATATAGCTATTAATATTATTAAAAAGATTTACATGTATGTCCTCCATAAAGCTAAATAATTAACCAATTTCAATGGTGAAGTTAACGTCACAAAATTTATTTAAGTCATTAAACAAGAACCTACTCAGCCTTCTAATACGAGTATAGGTGGGTTAGCATTTTCTGTATTAGTATGTTAAAGTCTGTAACAAAAGATGTTTGTTTTCACCTGAAACTCCAGATTGAAACTAAATACAAGAGGTTGCAGGATTATGCTTTTAGACAAAAGCTTTCATGTTACGTTTGCATTCTATATTGTTGCTGAAAATGGATACACTAATACATGTATGGTCTTTCTTACAAGTGTTTCGGATTATTTAACAAGTATTCACTGTATAGTGCTACATTGTATGCATGTTTCGGATTATTTAACAAGTATACAATGTATAGTGCTATGCTCCTTTATTCTTCAATTTTTACAAAAGAATATTTTTAGATGGAAGGAAATTTATGTACAATTAACCATTAGTATGATAAAATGCCATGCAAATGCCAAAGTTTGACTCGTAAAACAAAGTGATAGTGCACGTGCCTGTATCCGTACTATTCCTGCACATCTTTACCCAACGAAACAACTGCTGTTTCAATTTTGCAGCATACAAATATCCTCGGTATACTGTATTCCAAAGAATAACATTATAATCTTACTCAATCAAATTAAATATGTTTTATATTTTAGGACTGGCATTGGTTGTTTGGAACATTTTCTGTCTTCCTTGCATGGGTTAACGTACTGACATATTTGAAGAAGTTTGAAATAATTGGCATTTATGTGCGGATGTTGGAGAGTATCATTGTAACTTTCCTGAAAAGAATTTTCGTCATTAAGGCCATTTTTCTCGTGGCGTTTTCGGTAGTATTCAACAGTATTCATCGAGAAAAGGTTTGTAACATTTTGTAAAACTTTAAAGGGCGACAGGAGAAAAAACTTTGATTTTGAAACTTTTACATGAGTCTTTTCTATAACATGTTAGAAACATATTCTTAAGTCTATACAGTTGAAATTATATACTGAAAGAATGGCAAAATGCACCAAGACGTTAAATTAACGACTTAAATAACTGATTTCAATCGAGGTTCTGTTAATCTCTCGAGAGAGAAACTTTCATTCAGTACATGTACATAAGAAATTGGTAAGTGGGTAAAACCTTGGTTTTGACTATTGTTAACCAAAAACAAACAGCAACTTAATTTGCCGGTAAAAACCGTTAAGTTCCCCAAAATCAAACGTATAGACAAAAATATAACTACATGTAAGTAGATGCATTGTCATTGTATCGGGTTCAATAGTGTTACAATGCCTGGAAATAAGCATGAAAGTAAAAATTACAATAAAACAAAGTAATCAAACTGAAATAATAATCAGCTTCGCTTTTAGGTGTCTAGAGAAGCTTGTAAACTTTGATTTGCTGTTTTGCAAAATTTCTTTAAAATAATTACCTTACTATCGCGTCAATACGTTAATACGCCATATTTTAGGTTTTCGTTTTCGTTCATAATATTCTTCCCGGCTCATTTATTTAAGATTTGAAAAACAAATTCTCATCATGCTTGTTTTACATGTTAAAGAAAATAAGTAGAAACTCCTAGTATGCGTTACACAACGCTTAAAGTATTAGACCCAAATAAAGCATATTTCAAAGGCGAAAAGAGTTGTCATGTTCATCAACAATATCATTTCAATGATTGAAATGCAAATTTTCAAGGAAATTTAAAATTGAATAAAAAGTAATATGCAATTTACAGCCTACCTCCGTTCAGGCAAACTTAATGTCATACAAATAACGGAATTTTGCAAAGTTACAGTAACCATGGACATTATCTTTCGAAGTTTTGGTTTTAGTATTCAGTATGCAATGTAGAGTTATAATTATTATAGTAGCACACTCAGCAATTTAATTCCAACAGTTAATGACCCAAATCAAATTATCATGATACATATGATCAAAACGTTTAAATAGTATCGGTCCGCAATGGAAAAGAGGGCAAAAAATAAAAGCAAAGTGTGCGAATGTAGCATACATTTAGCTATAATATTTTTTCATAATACTATTTTTATCATTATGGCAAAACCTCCTGAAGGTTTACTGTATAGATTTTCAAAAAATCAGATTTAAAATCAGTCATTTCCCCCAACTCTGGTCTAAATTTCAACACGTATAGTATCTTTTATGTCTTAAAAGAATAAAACAAACTATAATTTTTTGCCGAAAGACATTCAATTTACGTTGTAAAGTTGAAAAAGAAAAGAACAAATCAAGACAAAAAGTGGTTATGGTCACAGGCAACTAGAGTATGGACAGTGACCCCTTATTGCCAAGTCTAAAGCCCCTTGTCCGGCATAATCTTATCACCACATTATATCTAGGGTCATACAGTAATCGTACATACAGTTTGGTTGTTATCTAAGAATGTTCTAAAATTTGAAAAATATTGTTCAACAACCCTTAAAATATCCAAGATAAAAACGGTTGTCATGATCATAATAATAATCTCGTACATGCCAAGGTTGTCAACTCGTATGTCACATGTCGTGCATCAATAACGCAGAAGGTATTTATCTTCAAGATGATAGTACGAGATTATCGGCAGAATTCCATTAGAAACTATGTAATATAATTGTTCGCATGCATAAAGTATAATAAATTATCGCTAAAATGAAGTTTCCCTTCGGAAATTCGGCATTGCAGTATGATTATCCATATGCATACTATACACAATAGATCTTAACTAGAATTTCAAGGAAGTTAGTTTAGCATACCTATTCAATGCATTGTTGTATTCAACCATGTATGTTTTAGTATCCCAATAATATATAGATCTATGGATTTATTGTTTCAGGAGGAATTTAGTGGTTTGATGCATTCATTGCTGATGACGGCATCAATGACAATAACTGGATTTGAGTATACAGCAGAGGACTTCTTTGATAATCGGGATGGAAACTATAACATTATAAATGCCTCATACTTCTTCAATTGGCTGTTCTTATTAATAATGAACATCATTGTTATAAATTTGATGGTATGTTTGTATTTAATATTTTACCATACTTTAGCTACTCATTTTTGTATTTGATAAAAGCCTAAATAAGTAAAACCATCAAATTCATAAAGCTTTTACCTCCTCTGTCCGAAAGGTGCAAGGCAACTGCAAATACGCATTTATCACAAACATGGTAGAGACATTGACTACAATTAGTCTAACGGAACAAACAACTGCTACAAAAACTCACACTATTAAAGAACAGTACTATTACAGAACAGTATTGTAAACAAGAGTTTCATCTTTGAAAAAATGCCAATTGCTTTTCAAACGCTTTTGTAGGTAGGCGTGGCTGTGGATAACGTTCAATCTCGAAGCAGCAATTCTGTATCACAGGTATGAAGTATTACATACCTTTAGTTATCGGCTAATAAACCTTTACACGCTGCTCTCATAATTATCATACAGACGCTAGTTCTAGTGATCCACATACAATGCGTAATTTCGAAGCAATTGGTCCAACCGGAGGCAAGAATGTATTTTGGAATGATATTTAAAAAATATGTTTCGGTAGTAACTAGTAATTTAGGAAACGTTTCAAAATTTTATTCTATTTACGTTTACCAAGTACAAAATAAGAAAAAAATATGTAACGTTATATGGGGGCATCAACAAACAAGACATTTTTCAAAGTTCAAACATAATTTATTTTAATAAGCTGACAAGGCTATTTAATAACCCACATAATAAATTACTCTTATTTTTCCAGTCTTTACCTGGATTTCATCCGAAAATGTCTCGTAAAGATAAAATATCAGGGTTCATAACTTACTTTATTAACATGTATTTACAAATGAAACCCTTTGGCGAATCAAGTTTTTGACATCTTTGACAAGTAATACTTCCCGTTTAGAAAGACATTTTATGAATTATAAATAAAATGTGTAGTCCAAATTATTGTTTTCCCCAATTACACTACAATTCTAGCTTAGTTACATCAAAATTAAAAGATATATACGAAGTGAGGAATCAGTTTGAGTAGTTTTGGTTGCTGTATGAATTAGTAGATAAAATCATGAATCGGTCTTTCATATAATTGCAAGTACAATTTTAGTCTAATAGAAATCTAAAAGCTTATCGATACCAATGCTAGATAGAATGGACTTCACAAGACAGTCAAATACGAATAAAGAGAAACAGATATATTACATGTTATTGAATGTTTTAAACATATATATCAGACAATTTCAGGGGTGTTACCTAATTTCAAAATAGTATGAGAATTATTGAATATGTTGCGAGTTCTTTACAATTATACTGTTACTACAGTACCACTGTTTCGCGTAATATAACAAAACAGTCACTTAATATCCCTTTAATAATATTTTTATTTTATCACAGATAGACATGAATCCTATTTCAGATTGAATTAATCATGGAAATTGAAGGAGCCCTGTGCTATTTGATTGACACATTTGAACGCCGCTTCAAATGTGTAAAAGCATTAAAGAAATGGTTTGTCCTAAATCCGACAGAAGAGATTTGGATGAGGCATGTCAAAACAGCCGCTACATTGAAGCTTTTTGCCAATGATCAAGTGTCGAAGGTAGTAACAGTAAACATTTGTTCATGTTCTATCAAATGGCATTACACGTCAAAATACAGTATCATGCCAGGCTAAAAACGCTTAAACGTAAATTTAAGAATTCCAAAGCTCATTCAGATTCAGAAAGCATTCATAAATCAGCGGACGTTCATGTGTGTCCTATCTTTTACAGGCCGAGTTTCGAAGTCGAATGGACAGGAATACTGCTGAGCTAAACACAGTTAAAAAAGAACTTGAAAATTTGAGGAAAGATATGAAAGCAATGACAAAAACCTCACACAAATGAACGCTTATTATTAACATAAATCATCGAAATAATAGTATATGTAACACAGCGAAACACCTATCCACCAGACGATTGTGAACATTCATTTTGAGTGAATGCATACGACTTCATACGGAGAACATACAGTATATGCAAAATGTTTATTTCAATTTAAGTGAAAGTGCTTTATGTGTGTTGTTTGACGTCGATGTGTGAGATATGGGTCTACTATATTACTTGATTTGACACAAGTTAGGTCAAAGGTTTAGAACACTCTAGCACAGAACTGATAGCTTCTTTGACCGTCCGCGAGATGGAGTGATAGATATATCCCCAATTTCGAGTAAAACGAAAGTATGTAGACAACGGGAAGACAAAACGCATAACTGAGTGACCCCATCCTCAAAACCATAAGAGGTATAATTCCTTAATTGTATTGAAACCTATTATCAAATAAGACACTATCTGATAATGTGTCTTTAGACTAGACATTTAGTTTTCATTGTGGTATCCATGCTTTTTAGCTCACCTGGCTATGCCAGGGTGAGCTTTTCTGATCGATGATTGTCCGTCGTCCGTCGTCCGTCGTACGTCGTCCGTC
>JAUMHA010397282.1:0-11461 GCA_032359765.1 Saxidomus gigantea
TAACGTGCGTACATCGTGCGTTCATCGTGCGTGTATCGTGCGCTCCGTGTGACAACTGTTACGTTCCGACTACTGTATTAAATATGTCGGACAAGTTTCGTTTTCTTATGTTTTGGTTTTCCTAGCGTATAATTCATATAAAAAAGCGTCGTAGTTGTAAAAAAAGAATATCCACCCTATAGTTATCAATGATAATGACAAGTACTTTGTCTATTATGCGATGACAGAACAAAACGTTTCCTTAGGTGACCATCAGTGTGCTTAGTCGGACAATTTTTTTCTAGGTTTGATTATATCAAAACGAAATCGTTACCTTAATGTTCCTATTATATGTCGGACAAGTTTCCTTTTCTAGTTTTGGTTTTCCAAGCGTATTACCGTTCAAATTTGCGTCGTAGTTGTGAAAAATGAATATCCACCCTATACATATCAATTTTAATGATAAGAACTTTGTCTATTATGTGACAACAGAACAGAAACGTTTCCTAAGATGACCGTCAATGTGCCATTGTCATCCTAGTTTCGTTTTCTAGTTTAGGTTTACCAAGCGTATTGCCGTACACATAAATATCGAAGTTGTTCCACCCTATTTAAGTTTAATATTTTACAAAACTTTTAAGCTTGAGTAAACACCTAGTCCGATAAAGGCTATAACATTAATGAAAACAAGATCTTTTCAAACTATTAATAGTTTTATTATTTGAAAAAAAGAAACTTTCAATAGATTGTCACAAACCTTGCCTACTTTTCCTGTGTTTTAACAGGAGAAAAACGTATGTTGACGGGAAGATTCACGCGCTGTTATAACCCTTTTTCATTTATGCGCATAACAGGGCCATTGTTATCAATGAAAACGCTTAAAGTAGTCAGAAGATTTGGAGATGAAAGGATGCGTGGTTACACATCTTTTTCGGTATCAATATTGATGGTTTTTGGTGTCATGATCGAGATATTGTAATTGCCAATCCAATGGATTAGGCTGTTCTAGCGCAAGAGAGACCTAAGAGTGTTCTAGTAAGATGTGCTACCGCAGTAGTTGTTACATAACTTTAAGTGTTAGTTGTAACATATCCGGACGAAACACAATGTAGCATACAAATCTACAAATTTTGTGATTTTACGAAACCTTTTGAGCTAGAGATTACGTGATCATTTGTCAAAGGACAGAACTCACTTCCACAATAATAAGTGGCACAGCATTTGATAAAATCAGTTGCCAGTACAGGTAATGGTTTTTAAGGTTCTGATACAGCTGTGTTGGCACATCAGCTGTAAGTATATGAATATGTGTTGGCACGGCTTTTGTTTCAGAACTTTTATCCGTTAGTTAGCAAAGCTGTTTTGTGTTGTTTTTATGCTTCACTGAGTTCGCAAAGAAGTCGTTTAATGTATTTCAAAGTCATAATGAATACGTTCGTACGGCTGACATTACTCTCAATTAAATGTATGTATTTCCACATGCAGTCTTTGAAATATATTCAATATCCTTGCAACATCTTTAGATAAAACAGAAAAACTTTGTGTCGGGGTATACTGGTGTTCCATGTCATAATTATGTAAATATATGGAGTCGTTTTATTTGCATATTTACATAACAATAATTTATAGATTCCACATTATATATCCTTTCATAAATTAATAACAAAGACGCGTAGCTTACAGACCAGGAGAAGCCATGAATAGGAGTTAAAAGCCAATTTAATTAAACCAGTAAGACTTGTAGATATCACTTTCAGTCAAATTCAGTAAAGGGACAATGTACCGAAAGGAATATTGTATAGACCGTTCCTGGTACCGATGACTTTCCTAAACATCTTCTGTCTAGCTATAAAAGGGCGGTATTGCCTTTTAATATGAAATAGGAGTAATGGTTACATTGGATCATTTTTGGTGAAATATCGAAATACCGAGAACTCAAAAAGTGCTTAAAAATCACTTTTGGTGTTGACAGAGACATACTCGACCTTTCAACGAAACTAACTCTATTTCATTATTTGTATTATAGCTGCTGCATATATCTATAGAAAACCCGTGTTACAGTACTGTATTTTTGATAATTTAGACTGTGTATGGAGGTAGAACTGAATTGTTATTTATCTACAATATAGAACTTGATCTATCTACGATAGACCACATTTACAATGGTACAACAGAGTAAATGTGCAATAATACAAAATAGATAGAGTTCTGCTGAGTGTTGACTTGAATATTTAAGTCATTTCTCGGAGGCTAGGCCTCCTCTTAATAACTTTATTATTCTCATAAACAGTACTCTATCTATTACTTGTATTATGGCTGCGGTATATATCTACAGAAAATCAATGTCCTTTATTTTTTAATTTTTTTTTGGTGTATTACAGAGTTTTCTCAGTGAAATAAAAGTGATAACCCACAGTTTTGAAACAGTGGATTACCATTTTTATTTTCACTGATTTTGCAATCTTTAACCCGGATTAGCGTCAAAAAGTATATCGAGCGTCATTAATGCTGGAAACCATGCGACGATGACGTCGTTAAAATGACGTCATTTGTGCTGTTTTCTGATGACGTTTCCCGCGATTTTCGATATCTTAATTATAATGATAATAATAATAAATTCTTTATTTATAGAAGGTAACATGTACAGATATATCAAAGGAACATTAACATACCTTTAAGTTAGTTAAAACATGGCCTTCTCTAAAAATTACCTAAATAATAAATTAATGTATGACAGACATATTTAAACATTCGTCCATGAACAAAAAACAGTTGTATCACATTTAGACAATCATTCATTGAACAAAGAACACTAAAAGGGAAATAGAAAAATAATGTACTATTACTGTAAAAACGAAAAACCTGTCATCCTGTTATTACCGCTTTAGTTTCCTTTAGCGAGTGACATTCGTTTAAAGGTTTGACTGTACATTTTTAATGTAGAATGTATTTAACACTTTACTTTATACAGTAAACACATTATATTCTAGTATACGGTTGTTTAGTTCTATAGAAGCAAACTCAATAAATGTAGAGTTTTAACCATAAAATAAACAGAAAAATTGTTGGTATCGGTGTAAAATCACGTTAATTTCACTCGTGAACACCAAAAGCAGTTATTTTCACTCCTGGCTGCGCCACTTGTGAAATATCACTTTTGTTGCCCACTCGGTGAAATTATAACGTGATATTACACCAAAACCAACAACTATCCTCTATGTATTTATTTTATATTGCCATCTGACCCTTATTTTATTACATAGGACTGGATAAAATACAAACTCAGGAAACAGGCACTGGTCATCACAGCAGGTTACCTTGAATTTATTACTTGTGGTTAATTTAATAAAATTAGCAGAGCTAATAAGGCAGAGCATCAATCTGATGCTGCTCTGTGCACTAAGACATAAGACTGAACTAGCCTTACTAAGACGGTACACCGTGTTTATTATCTGTTTTAATCCGGATCGGCATAAAGAATCATGAACTACACTGCCTAAACCCTAACATGACTCCCTTAATGAGCTCCTCTGCTTTAGAGCTAATAGATAAATTCTAAGCCAACACGTTTCAACAGTTTACGCGTTCCAACTGCGAACCAGATGTTAAAACACACGGAGTGAGCAATGGAAAGTTCTAAAGAACATTGACTCAATCAAGACCAGGGCAAGCTTTTTAAATGTTGGGTATAAACACACATACACAAGTTCTCAAATAGTTTTAATGTATTTTAAACATTCATCAATATGTTTTTATCTATACATGTCATATAATTGAAATGTTGGCATATATTACGGTAATTATGACTGATAAACTTTTGACTAGACAACACTAATCAAACTAAGCTGTTGGGCCTTCACATAACAAGTAAACGAACCGTTTATTCATCGCAATAAAGCATTGTTACAATTGTTTGATATTAATTGAATTAAATAAACTTGAATAAAAAGTAATTCTACATTTTAGAAATAAACTTTATAAAGTGTCGATCAGTCCTTTATCAAAGTTACTTATCAACTCATTAAATCCCTTAACCCCATGGAAAAGGGGCAAGTGTACCAGTGCATGCCGCCTTAAATATGACAAAAGCGTGCGTATGCATCCATATAGTTACATGTGCGTGTGTCTAAGAGAGCTTTTGTAGAAATACGCTGATGTCACTTTATAAATACGCCATGACATATGACATATATACTGTCATTTGGGTTTTATCTCTTTATTAAGTAATACTTCCGACAAAGTACGACAGGTCAATAAGTTAGCAAGTAATACTTCCGACAAAGTACGACAGGTCAATAAGTTAGCTATAACATTACGCTGTCATTTTTCCATAGTCTTGTGCCGTTTCAGTTGTTTACTATAATAGTCGATATACAAACAGATTATGTACACACAGAGTACTTATTTAGATTTCTTATGACTGAAATACACATTAAAAATACATCATTTATTTACTGACATATATACATTATCACAACTTTAGTGCATACAACAGACATTTAGTCTATCTACACCTGCAAAGTGCGAGGATATATTCACGGGTTTCGCCTCTCTGCCACTGAGTATCTCTTCACAATGTCGTCATAATGGTTAAAGAGATGAGCGTCGCAGTTGTTCAAGATGCCTTTCAGGGTTAGAAGGGCCAAAATATCAATGCTTGGATCAAGTTGGTATTCCATTTCGTAGTTCTTCATCGGGAATATTGCATTTCTTGGCAAACCAAGTACCTCGGACACCTGGTATAAAAATTAGGTAAAAATAAGGTCGTTAAATTTGTAACTCTAGATGAAGTTTTTGTTTTTAACACAAGTTTCAAGTTTGATAGTTACCTATCATTATTTATGTATTTTCGATCACCATAACTGATGTGTGGGAGTTTAAAAATTTGCTTTCAAATGTGAAACCATTTTTACACCTTGCCATTGTTGATACAGGATACACTCAAAATCCCCTTAGTCGAAATCCTCTCGGTCCAAAATGGCATAGAAGTCAGAACAGAACATCTCTTTTATTTTCATAATCCCTTAGATAGATTTTACAAGGTATTCATAAATCCCTCAATGGATTTTACATTTTTGGTGAGAAAGAAGTGTGAATTAATGTGTAATTTCAATAGTTATAATTAATTTCAATCATTTGCTATAGTAAAGTAAATCTAGAGACAAATAAAACATTTAGTTATTTTGATCATTAAAACAAATTTCATTCAATATATGCTTTTCCACTTGTAAAATCCATTGAGGGGATTATGAATATCTTGTAAAATCCACCGAAGGGATTCGTTTATACATGTATAGTCGTATCACCTTTTTTTCAAAGCAATCTTACAGAGTCTAGAACAGCTCTGACAACGAATGTTGAAACTAAGAATTATTGAGATCAAATATTCTCTGTCAATTAAAAAATATATTAAATTTGAAAAACAAATACTCTCGAAAAATATTGTTATACTTTTAGATGAGGAAGAGTAGCTATATTGTACAATTTACACTTAATGCCACTCTAACAAGCACGGACCAGTAAGTCTTATCAATATAGCCAATAATATATATATTTACATAACAAAAATACTAAGAAAACTAAAACAGGTAGGTACATAAAAATGCCTCTAAGTGACAATTTACCTTAGCGACACACTTTTCAATTTTAGGACTTCTGAAGGCGTGTGCAGAGTCAAATTTTGTCTCTTCGCATATAGAGTCAATTTTGGTCAAGATAACAACCTGAGGAATATCTGAAAGATGTATCAATAAAGTTTAGTACTCCAACATTTGCCAAAGACATTTCCAATCCCCGAGAGTGTATGAATGCTAATTGCGTAAGCGTCATATTTTATCTACAGTAAACTCCGTTTACAACGAACTCCTTGGGACCTTTTAAAGTTCTTCCTTATATCCGGAGGTTGTTATATCCATATTACATTTTCATGTAAAATAAAAAATGAAACGATTATCGAACATAGAAATATCGTTCCTTATATCTAGATTTACGCTATATTCGGAATCTTTACATACGGAGTTTTCTGTACAAATGTATTTTGAATTAATGAAAGTATTATCATTATAGTACTAAAGTTCACATAATTCTAATCAATATTTGGTAGAAGTCCTGTTTTGAAAATTGTATGAAGCGGATGTAATCAAACCCTAATATTCATGTTTTTATGCAATTTATGGATAATTTAATACAAAAAAGTTAACATTCTCATACGTTATTATATTGAGATTAGTTGCAACAATTGTTTACCTAAATTGTTCATGACAGTCTGCATATCTTTGATATTCTTGGTTACTTCTGGACTCAGATCTTGCATGGCATCGACAATAGTTGCATCTTGAACAAGGGCGACACAGTGGATCTTTTCATGTAGATCTGGATGCTTCTTGAATCCTGGCATGTCAGATGACACGTTACCGCTCGGATCAAACTGTGGATGTAATAAAACATTATTATGTTTAGTTCCAAGTTAACAGTTAACAAACTTTGAGCTTACTTATGCATTTTAAATGATACAGCCAACAAACTTTAACTAAATGCATGCATCTGAATTGATCTTCATTCTCGTTACATAAAAGTAATTTAAGATAGTGTTACCATACGATACTATGTTTCCAGTGCTTAAATGTCCGTTAGATTCTCTAAGATAGAATACTGAAACGGGGATCTATGTCATACAGATTTATACCAGAGACTATCCCAACAGGTTGGATTCAGCACAAAGTGTAATTCATTTAATAGAAATGAAAGAAGATGTAAAACAATAATATCAATTGTTAAAAGGAGTTTCCTTTAAGATTGTAAATGAACTAAATACATCACAGTAAATCAATATTAAAGATGGAAATATGACCATTCAAGGAATGAAATAAACTGACCGGAAATCTGTCTGCAATACTGCCTTCTAGTATATAGCGCATATTTTCTTTCGTCATTAGATGCTCTGGCTCAAGACCCCGGATATCACAGATTCGAAACTTCAGCGGCATTGGCAGCGTGGTACTGGCAGACATGATTGGATACTTTGTGAACTAGAAATTGAAAATATATTTACCTTTTTAAAAGTCTGACACGTGTGTATATGAATAAAAGTGCTTACTAATATCTATTCGATTCAAAATTCAAACGACAAGGCGTTGTTTTTATTTTAACTTGGTGTAGTGTGACATACTTAGCACAGGTCTATAGTTACCTTCGTAGTAAGACTGTGTTCTGTGGATCCGCTTCTTGCAACGTTGAAAATCTTTCCTCTGAAGACAGAGTTTATACTGTTGAACACACTTGACTTTCCAGCACCAACCCCTCCAAACAGCAAAATGTTGACTTGAGGGAACTGAACCTCGCCAGTTAATAAATCTCCTAATGGCTCGTAGTTCTCCATCTCATCTTTCAGCTGTGCAAGAGTCTGAAATAACATTGACAACAATATACAAGACAGTGTAATATAACCACTTAGTAATAGATAATAGCTTTCCCATTCAAATATAATTATTTGATAGTAATAAAAAGAAACATTTCTACCCTTTATTATGCAATCAAGTTTTAGCTATTTTGTTAATTTTTCGCAGTAGATTCATATAGTTTAGATATGTAGAAACCTAAACTATACAATATTATATTTAGAATGCGAAACTATGTGTTCGTTTAAAATCGAAAATAGAATACATATAGATATGTACATAAAGAGTTAAGTGAGACTGACCTCGAACATATTTGTCCAGTCGACTGTTTTCCTCCATGGTTTATCTTTCAAATCCACCTGACTCATTCTTTCTTCTGTCAAAATATTACCACACAATTCAGCTTTATTAAGTTCAAGTGGAGACTTATCTTTTTTTGAATTACTAAAGTTTGACAATTCCATTAAGCAGTTCACATAAAATGAGACCTTCCCTCAAATAATAGTTCCATGATAATTACCTAAATTTACTTTCGTTTTCGTTACTTTTTCGTGGAATTTTTCGCTTCTATTTATAGCAATATTCGATTAAGATGAAATTATAATGTAAATCATTGTTTTGAAAACAGTTTTGTAACACTTAATTTGTTTAAATGATATCTAATTATTAAATGCTTTTGTTCAATAATATAGACTACAGTGTAGAAAGTGACTGAATATGTTACACACTTTCGCTTTAAAGCTGTTTTCAAATGCTACAAAATAACCATTCTATTCACTTATCTTGGTCACTAAATGATTGAAAATAGGAATTAAACTTTAATGATATTTTCCCAGAGTGCAAATCATGAAATACATGAATGCTTAAATATAAGTAATCTTATTATGACAAAATAAATGCACGAACTGTTACAAATATTACGATATTTAACACTAAGCTGAAGAAATACTTTTATTCAAATCTTGTTTAAAAAGAATGAATAGTTATACTTTAGTAAAGAACTGTTAACAGATAAACATTTTACCCAAAGTAGCCATTTATGTGCAGTTATCACTCTAGTTTCGCTTTCAATCGATGGTTTTCCAAAAATATTAGCAAAACGTAAATGCTACAAAAATAGATATGGTGGGAAATACCGTTTTAGGTTCTTGGTAAAAATGTTTCAAAAAATCTCTAAAAGTACATATACATTTCTAAGGGGCAGACAATAAGTGTCAGCTGTAGTCTATTCGCTTGAACGTTAATTGATTGTGTGTACTTATTCATTACTAGTATTTCGTATTAAATCATGAAATGTTATCTGGTTTAAAAATATACCTGACACTGTTTCGTATTATATCGTAAATATACAAGATAACTTTACTGCATAATATGTGGACTTTATCACACGTAAACATAACACATTCTTTGTCTGAGTAGTGTACATTTTATCAGGCCTTGAAGTAGTAAAATAAACTTCTACACGATTACTAGCGTTAAATGTAGCGTTTGATAACCTTTCCTAGTGTAAAGGTTTACATCGTTTTACACTACCAATTTTATTTACATAGATTAACGCTATTACGCGGGCGTATAACGCTCTCTAAAATATTTTGGAATCCACTCAAAAATAGCAAAATGTACTTCTGGAAAACCTAAATATTTGCAGCTGTTCTGCATAAACACACACAAATTTTTTTTTCAAATGTCCGATGCAGGCAATCGAGTATTACCGTCTTTTATTCTCGAAAATAATAAAAATCGTTTATTGAATTATATCAATATTACAATATTATTGAAATCGTTTAATTGCGAATATTTTGAGAGATAAAGTAAAAGAAAAAACTGAAAGAAGTTTAAATCAACTTATTCTTGCCTTGAGCTGCATTATATACATGTAGTTTATATTATTTTCATTTTGGCATTTTTAACCACCCTGCTTAAAGTCCAATGATCTTTTTGAATTTACTGAATTTGTAAAGTGAATATACTGATAGGATAATGAAAGAACCATCTTGACATATTCATTTCTTTTGTATTCAAGTCCCTTTTTCACGAGAAAGAGTTGCCAGAAAGCCTTTTTTATTTTTTGCAGTATCATTGAAAAAATGCTGCTCTATATTTCTAATAAGTACATCGATTAAAAAAGTTAATTCATGAATGTTTTAATACAAATAAAGGTCATTTCCGCCGGTAAGACACCTTTCTTTGTAAAATAAGAGCTACCTGTCAATGTGGTCCTGGGACTTTAAATTGTTTCTGAGACTGATGGCCCTTGAACTTCCCAATGGGGCAAAACTGCTACTTTCACTAAAATATGTTTTGAAAGTTGTAGTTTTCTTCAAATTTAATCAACAGTGCACTCTCATAGTTTATTGCGCAGCTTTAATTATTAATATTTTCAATGACATTCATCTGTATTAGGCTCTTAGTGTTTTTGCTCAACTCGATGGACCTTACACATAATAATATTACGGATGAGCACCAGTATTTTACAAAACATCATTCTGCTAAGTCAACAGATACACATTTGTATTTGTTGCTTTCTATTCAAATTAAAATGCTATGATCATGGGCTAGACTAACAAAGTCGGATGTAAGTGCATGCTGTTTTTCTTTTTTGAAAATACAGTTACTTGTTGCTATCAATAATTCAAACGTAATTCAAGCCGGGGATGCCAGTACAAAATTTTCCGAAAATTGACTGAAACAGAAATTTCTGTTGGAAATTTTTCCACTCTGTACATTCCACTTTGATGTGTCACTGACCCTGTTGAGGAGCTTACTATTCTATTCTACTTTCGTTTTCACCATGCAATCATTGTATTAAGTCCCGTTATTTTCCTGGAAATCCCTTTATGACATGTTTATCATTTTGTAAATTTTAGCAATTGACATTTTTTTGTTTCAGTATTAAGAGGGCAACTCTATAATAACTTTAATGCTAGGATTCCGAAACAATACAAGACTTTTGTTCAATTAGGTAGTGACTACACTTTGCCTATCCAGGTCGATTACAGATTATACGTTTTTGATTGAAGGTCGTCAGGTCGAAAGTTGACATTTGGTCATATATGCTGCCCAATTGTTGTTGGGAAACCTGTTTAGTTTTTTAATGAATCATTGGGTTGTTGACGGTTTTCCCATACATTCACATGATTTACAATAATAGATGTACCAATGCTATGGGGGAAGCGTGAGGACCTGGAGGCAGGATAAATGTAGAAGGTAAAACACTGATTCCACTGTATCAAGCTGCCAAGAAGCAATCCGTTAATCGTGGAACATTTCTTTCCAGACAACAAGAATTGCTTTTTATATCCCGATAGAGACAGTTAACCTACTACATGTATGCCTCATTTGGCAGTTCATTCTGTGGCGCCCTCACCTACAACTTACGGTAGTTAATGTGTTTTAAACTTGATATATAGTTCTGACATGCTTTATAATACCTTTTCTGCTACACATTATTGATACAAGAATATCAATTATTTTTACTGCGTAAATTAGGCGAAATATAGGGCCAAATGTCAACTTTCGATTTGAATAAGCCCGACATAAATTGTTTTAAAGTGTCCCCTCGTAAAGGAAGGTCTGTTCTCAGAAAATTAACCTTGAATTTTGTAAAGTATAATCATAAATAAATGGAACTACATGCACTGCCTGTATTCTTTTTAATTAAAGCCTTAAACCTATTTCATATACGATATTGTAAAATCAATTCCCCTTTTTACTTTGTTTACAGTTGTAGTCTTGTTCCGGTCATTACGAACATGACATGCGCAATATGAGATTAATAATCAAAGTACATAAGTATAGCCATTTAGAATCACTAATATGTCAATTCGTTGATGGTACTCGAACGCAAAGTGTTTACCTATCTTTGACCGCTCAGTCATTAAATCAAAGCGCTGTGAGCGCTGAAGGTATGGGGGGGGGGGGGGCTATAGGTTAACTCCTCGAAAAACAACTTTTGACCTACGTGTTTTTTCGCTGAACCTTACCTAAAGCGCGGGTCGAAATGTGTAAAGGACGAAATTCAATATATGGCACAGAATGAATGATTCACAAATATATGGGTGGCAGGGAAGTTTGTTTTATTATAA
>JAUMHA010397293.1:0-11461 GCA_032359765.1 Saxidomus gigantea
TGCATGACACACTAGCATCTTTCCAGTTCAAAAATCCATTGAAAACGTAAGCAACTTGACAGTTTTCCGTCTCTGTAAGCAAACATGCACATATGACAAAATGCGAGGCCATTGGCTTTATCGTAATGCAACCACGATCTATTAGTAAATCCCGAGGACTGAAAACTTCTTTTCACTGGAAGTTTTTGACCAAAGGTGCTCTTTGGAAAATTAAATGTCTTTGGTTGATTAGTACTGGAGGTATATCCATTATGAAGCAATAACATACATTAGAATGGACATAAAATGTATGTATGTAATTGAAAGTTTTATCGTTGGATTGTCCGTATTCATGATTAGTCTATAGTACCTAAATAACATAATCTGTAATAAGTTCTATTTATTTACGGTGAGAAAAACATAATTGTTTTATAACTTACACTTAAAATCAGAAGATGTCGTTCTTTAAATTAAACTAAATTAAAGATCAAACAATTGCTGTGCCTTTGATACCTCGCTTGAGATAGTCTTTACTCATGGCTAATTGGATTAGTTAGTTGGTTTGATTAGTTGCTGGTTTTCACACCCTCAGGCAATAGTAGCCACGCAATTAAGCACGCTCCATCGATGATTGCATTAAAGTGTCAGGTCGTCGGCACTTTTGATCAATTCAGTGAAGAAAATTGAGAGAGTTAAGAGGAAAACAGTACGGCCGATAGTACACTTGGCCAAAAAAGTGGCCCCCTAAAGCTCACAAAAGTGGACAGTAAGTTATGTTATTTATTCTGAAATTGCACTTCCCGACATCAAGCAGACGATCTCTTTGTTTACATTATCACATTACAAAGTATTGTTAACCCTCTGCTAGGTAGTACAGCTCCTCCCTACACTTCTAATATGCTTAATTGCTTGCTGGCCGGTATTTCACTGAAACAAACACGGGCTTTAAAGTAAAGAATTCGGGAGGTAAATGTTCTTAAAGAAGGTGTTTCATAAGTCAAAAATGGTTGGTCCATTAAGTAGGGGTGACGCTATAATAAACACACACTTTACCTTGTAGCCTACGTACATGTAAAAATACGTGTACTGAAATTTGTTTATGAATCGATGGAGGGAAGCAAATTATAGAAGTATTGCATGGCGACATGTACATGTTATCCCTCTCTCTCTGAACGGCTAGACAGGCACTTATTGGGATGACTGTTCCTTTCAATGTAAAATAAGGTTAATCAACACCATACTTAAAGGGCATACACAGAAATCAGTGCTAAACGTTTTTCTTAACACTGTCTATCATTTTTATGATATTTTATTAAGGAAATGATATTAATTTTTGATTTATAGTAAACTTTGTTTGTAAGACTTTGGATATAGTGACGGTCTTATTACATATTGCTTAAGTTCCGTTAACTTTGTGTGTTACCCGCAGCTTTAATACCCCTAAATCTCATATACAGTCATCCTGTACATTTTGGACTATATTGTATGTAGATTATTAAACAAGACTTAGTTGCCAATGAATAGTGTGCACTGTTGAATAAGATCACAAGTGAAAGCTTTTGATCATAGTTTGCACTTGAATCAGAAAGGCAGAAATTAATGTCTGGTATTATTAAAGAATTTGGGATTTTCAACGAAATGCTGCAGTTCTGATAGCTGTCATTTTCATTAAAAATAGTAGAAAAAAGTGGTCTGTACTGTAAATAAATAACAGGAAAAGTCATAACAGAGTATGGACATGGTGAAAAGTCACCTATCTTAATTACATATTACTTCTCAGTTTCGAAGGGAATTCAGTTATATATAACCGCCGTAAAACAAATATGTGGCTTTGACCTACAATTTTTTTCTATTTGTCTGAGCACTGATCTTACAAAAAAGATCAAGTTCAAGACCTGACTTTTAATATCTGAATGTACATGTACTTTCTTATCATGACAGTTAGCATGGCTGTTATTCTAGTTTAAATTACACACTATTTATCCCAAACAAGAAACCTTGTTTCTGTATAGTGTTTTCTAAGTCAAATTAGAACTGTAACAGTTGTAAATATGGATCTGTTTTAGGACAGAAAGGTTGTCAAGTCATTTTTATCCAATGTTCATTGGAATAATTAATTATATCTTCTTGTTTTAAGAAATGAAACAGAACTGATCCTCCATTAATCCACAGGCAATTCAAGTTGTTTTATTGCCTCAGGCAGTACTTAATCCTTTGCTTCTATTTTCCGCTTATCAGTATATTATGTAAACTTACATAACAAGGATATGTCGCAGGGACCATAAGCTACACTATAGTCCGATTTTGAGCATTGAACCATGAATTTACTAAGATCTTACTGTAATTTGTTTAGTTTATAATTACTGTAATTCAATGGTAAAACCCAAGTACAAAAAGGGTCAAATTCAGGCTATACTGATGAACTAGGTCAGCGGGACCCTTTTTTATTTTTGTGTTCGCACCATTTGTTCAGTTTTATTGAAATGCATTTAACAGCTGTATTTCATAATCAGTTGATTGAACCGTAGTTGGAATTGTAGAGTTATGTTTGGAAGTTTCTGATTGAAAACCATTTATGGAAGTTTAAAACCTTAACCGAAGAAGCGTTGTTGTTAATGTTTATGTTTTGGGAAATTTTGAATAAATATCGAGTGGTAAAGTCCCTTTTAATTAGTTCCAAGTTAGACACTATGTAAAATATGACAATCTTTTATTTTATTTAGATAACAGTTCGATTATTCACACTAAGTCCAGATATGTTTAAGAGTCTCAAAGAATTAAAAATGTCTAGGCTTTCACTAAGTACACAAAGTTTAAACAAAGAGTAAGTAAATTCATTTAAATATTTTTTTTGAATCTATAAAATACCTGTGAGATTACATCTGTCACTTAAATAATATTAACACATTTGATAACAAAAAATTAATAATAAATCAAAAAAAAAAAAAGGATTTTACTTCAAAATGATGGCATGCAGCAGAATCAGCCTTGAGCTAGAAGAATCATTGTTTCAGAATAGTGATACAAATGAAAAATCAGTGATATGAATTAGAATTTTTGATAATTAAAGCCTGTCCTGGTGAAACTTTCAAGAACATTTCAAGTACAGATGTTCTTGAACAGACCTTTAGAATGGTTGTGGTTACATCATATTTAAATGCTCAAGAACTGTTCTTAATGTCCTAGAAGAATACAACTATTCCTTAATATAAGAACACAGTTTTGCAGGGGTGAACAATTAAACTATTTCCTTGATCAGAAATTGCAAATGGCTTTGAGTTACTTAAGCATATTTGACATTTAGCAATTATTACAAGTTTGAATGAATTACTTTTCTTAAATCATGAAATAAATTGCTTTAAACAGAACCTAATACGCTACATAGAAAATCTAGTGTAAATCCAGTACATGTTGGTACCCGAATCAACATATTTTTTTCAACATTATAACCATTTTTTATGTTAAGCAATTGGCTTACACCTTTGCCTTTAGTGCAGATCAAAACCATGCAGTCTGATCATAATCTGCACTGTTTACTATTCAGTCAGTAAATTTTCAGTAGGTGTATTACTGTCTAAGATTTAAAACAAAATGCAATTGCTAATTTATCTTTCTAATTTGTTGTAGAAAATAGCGTCATGTACGTACAGTGATGAGGAAAGTTCAATAGACCAAGATATGAAAACAACAGAAAACAGTCAATCATTGCAATTGTTAACTTAAGGATTCCGTGGTAATCCAGATGGCTGTATCAGTTTAGAAGATGAAATTCTGAATTGTGGGTTTTATTTTGATTCATCATATATCCTTGATGATGAGACTTGACATGATATGCTTTATGTTTGATTTTTCAGGTTTCAATGGAATAAACAAAACAGGAAACCAAAAACATCAAATGAAAATAATTGATAATTGAGGTGAGACAATGAGACACTTGATGTATTGACAACATGCAGTTATCATTAAAGAAGAACTGTGCTGAGTTGCCTGAACAGAATATACTCATATTTAAAATTCTTTTTAACAGCAATGGTAGCGTTTTAAGTACTAGTGTGGCCTTACAAGAAATACAATTATCCTGGTATTAATGAAAGTCTCATAATTATATGTATTCAAGAATAATCCTGTGTTACTCCATATAAGATACAGTGTCGGCTACCTAGATAAACAGTCTATGAAGTCGTATTCGGCTACCTTACCACTGCCTTCGTTTAAATGCCTTGAGATTAAATCCAAAGTTAATCCTTTTGCCTTAATTTTAGTTTTAGCTTAATGGTAGAGCTGCTATGGGATACTTGTATCACGATCACTATAAGGAGGCCATCTCTGCTTACCAGTAGTGTTTACATCTGAACCATCTCAGCCTCATTCTGGATATCTAATTAATTATTCATGAGGTTATATTAAGAAAGGCCTATATCCATTCCTAGTAGTGAGTCTCGAGATCGATTAAGTTGTTTTCAAGAATATGTTAATTGTGTACATGTAAAAATTAAAGAATCAATGTTAATTGAACCAGAAGCAAGGCCATTAATGCGGTGCATAGACCGAAAAACCAACGAATAATCGAAAAAGACCGAAAAACAGTGTATGAAGACCGAAAACAGTGTTTTTAAAGAGTACCCAAATGTATATATAATTAATAGTTTAAATGAAGACATTTGTAAATATTGTATTAAAAATCAAATAAAAAGATCGAAAATCAAATAATGCAGACCGGAAACTTTTTGAATTAGAATTTTGTAATAGATGCGACACGGGAACTTATAAAAACAGACAAAAAATATTCACGACATACAAGTTCCTTTATTTATTTAATACTTAAGTGATAAATCGTACATTATTTAAAAAAAAAAAAATGTTTTCCCCGGTAAACATGACCTGTTTTTCGGTCTATTTTGGTCTTTTTTGGTCATTCTATGCACCCCCATTAATGTTATAATGAACGTCCCGATGTCATAGTTTATATTGATAACTGAAATCATATGATCGAGCAGGTTTTAATTTGATTAATGTATATCTACTGGTTATAGATTGTTCATAGTTACATAATAGGGACATCGGAGGTGCTTAATTATTTCTACCTATCACAAGGCCTTCCCTTCGCTCTCCCTCTTGTGGGAAATGTACCCGTTTATTTTACTTTGGTAATGATGAAAACGCGGAAGTAATGATCTAACACGCTGGTGGTGTAATAGTCATACTTTGTTTTTGAAAATAAGAACCAAAAAAATAATGTCAATCTGATCACATTATAGACTAAGAGGCGTATCAAATTACATTTATATTGAGGTTATTTAATACGGCTCAGGGTTAACAACATTTTGACAGCGATTGATACATACGCATGCCCATAAACTGGCCGGTAAAAAACACCACAGGAACTCGCTTTTCATGCATGCGAATACGCTACCGCGGTAAAAGAAAACCGGATAAAAACGCCGGAACTCGCTTTTAACGCATATGCAGTGCAATCAACCGTTTTTTTTAAACGGGGCGAGCAGAAAATCCAGTTTTTTAAACGGTCCGGGCACAAAAAACGAGCAAAAAACGCGTGCTGCTCCTGCCGAAAACCGGAACAAAAACGTGAGCGCCACTGTATCATTATTATGTTCCATGCAACGGAAATAATGCTATAATAATTTCACAGTAATACAGTTTAGATTTTTTTGGTAACACTCACTCACTGGTGAGGTTTTGGATTTGTGCACTTCCGGAAATTTACATTTGTTGTATTTCAAAAATGATGAGTTAACTTGAAAAAACAATTAGATAGTAGTGAACTTAGGCACATTTTAGCGTAAAAAAATTGAACATTTTTGAGAAAAAAAATTTTGACCTCACATTTGGTGACTAAATTGACAAATTTAAGATATTTACATAATTCAAATTGTATTATAAGAAGAATTGTTAGGATATAAAAATTCATTAATAACTAGTTTCTTTTACAGTTCTTTGTTACAGACATATGCCCTCATATCTCAAAGCTTATTGCAATGAGCTGAAAAGACAGCCCACTGTTTAACCAATCAGTCGTGTTTTGTAAATTTGTATTTGATATTTAAATATATAGTGAAGGTATGAATATATTAAAGGGAATGGTCCACTATTAAAGTTTCTTGCAATCAGCTCTAGATCATGCGAACAGTATGTCAAAATTATCCTACTTATCTCGATAGACAAACAGTATTTGAAACATTAGCTACAAAAAACACGAACGATTCCAGCATCAGTGTTTATTAACTTACATTTTCAAGTTTGCAGCACGGCAACTATAGAATACTTTATGGTTTCGTCTTGTTTTCTTAGGCCTCTGATTAAAATACTTTGACACTTGTGTATAATATAAATTACATTAGTACAGAAAATGTCGGTTTAAGGTATCAAGCTAACAACAAATTTCTACTAAAATCTCAAAGAGCATACACTTCATACTGCAATGTAAATCGTTGCTTTTGATAGATAGTATTTGTTTTCAGGTCAGACTTAAAAAAGAACGGATCAAATTTGTTAACCAAAATACCACTGACTCTCTGCATTAAGACCTGGCAATGGTTTAACACCAGTCATTTCCTTCAATACAGTTTGAAACTTAAATCGTCGGAATTAAATATTCCTTTCAAGTTACAAAACCTGCCTCAGTTTAAAAGACAAAAATGGTGATATTTTGATAACTGTTTGACAAAATTACAATGATTTTTCAAGAATTGAATTCAAAATTTTAAAACAGTATCACTATCATTTATCAATTAAGGGTATATTGTGACCAACTAGTCATGAATGTCACACAGTGTCTGTAATTTGTCCCATAAATTTAGAATCTGAATCCCTCTATTTCACTATAGACACTATAGAGTCAATCTGGGGCAAATATTTCAGTGTCTTGCCACCAACATGCTTTACTTAATACTCTAATATACACCTGGAATTTAAAACATCTCTCAGTTACATACAACTTTGATTATTTTATTTGCATTTTCATCAAAATTTTGATTTTACTTGATTATAGAAAAAACAGTTTAACAACATGCAGATTACAACTGAATACTTCTTTATGATTGCACTAAACATTAACAAAACCAATATGTAGCTTGACTTCAGCGTTGTATTTCATGTAGCTGATACTAGTTGACTTTCAAAGTTATATTGGTAAGCAAGTTTGACAAAACTATGCCTTCATTAGAAGCAAAAGAATTGCTGTTTATTACGAAAGACTGGTGGTGACATTTCATTCACGAATTCACGATTTCATAATTACACGATTTCATGAATTTACTACACGAATTCACGAAATCACGATATTCACGAATTTGACGATTTCTCGATTTCAACTTTACGATTTTACGAATTCAATATTTTACGAATTCAAGATTTCACGAATTTACGATTTCTCGATTTCAACTTCATAATTTCATGAATTCACAAATTCATTGTTTCATTAGTGACGAGACAACTTGTATGACGTTATAATTCTGGCGAGATTCGCTACATTAAAGATGGCATGTGGACGTGTTTTTGCATTGGTAAGTGTTTTCTTCACAATACAAGGATTAGTTAGTTGATTGATCAATGTTTAATTATGTACTCATTTCTATTTCCTTGAACAAAATTAATTAATTAAATTCTAATGCTAAAAAGACTATTTTAAAAGCTCATTGGAGAATAATAGGTAAGATTCTAAGTGTTTATGGAAAACTCTTAAGAAACTAGGTTTACCTTCCTAGAAGGGTCAGACTTTCAATATTGGTTAAAAAATTGATTCAGACATTTGTTTTGACAAGTTTAAGGTCGCTGAATTTTTTTTATTCCTTTTACACTTCTGTCGCAGCTAAACTGGTTGAAATCCAAGTGTGTTAACAACTTTGGTGAAAAGTTTGTTAATAGTATTTACACATCTAAAATGTTTGACTCGATACCTATTCGTTTTTGATTGTTTTTGAAAACAAAGTTCTTAAGTATCTAAATAGCCTAAGTGCCAACATGTTTTCTATTTAATAGTTAAAGGTTAATAAACATGTCTTGCTATGTTGTGCCATTACTATCAAGGACCACAATGGAAATAAGGGGAAATTACTTTTGCCTTTTTTGTGTTATCCTTGGTATTAATGTGCCGGACATGGTTCTCATGAGTATGCTTTTATAAAAAAAAATATCATTGTATGTATCATATTTTACCATGGCTGTACATTTCTACCGAAATAAATCTATTTATCTAACTTGTGGTTTTATTAGCGAATAATCACTAGTTTGGTCGATAAGATTGGTAGATAGTGCTTGTTTTCGAAATAGCACGTAGTTAAAATTATACGCTGCTCAAGTTATAAGGATTAGCCGGTGCATTTTAAACATATAATGATAATAAAAATTATTTTGAAATATTTTTGGCTCAACATTTCTTTTTCTGTTATTAAAGCGTATAAGCTACTGTCATTTTGCATAAATTGGGACCGTTTTTGGACGTACACAAGTTTGAGTCTTGCTTAAGTTTAAGGATTAAGTCCACTTTTCTCCTACACTGTCACGATATTGCTTTGAAACTTTGAATACCATTATTCATCATAAGGAGGCCGTGCATTGTAAATAGCATATATCTGTGCTGTTTTTCGCATGAAATATGGTCTGTTTTTGGAAACAGAAAGTTAGAATTCAATGTTAAGATATATCCACATTACTCATTAGCAATTGCTTGAAACAAATTTTAATCGTCATGTGACGGCATGCAAGTTTCATAACCTTGGGTCACATCTGCATGAAATATGGCTCTTTTTTACTATATATTATATAGAAAATAAATTGTATTCCTGTTCAAGTTTAAGACCACTTACCTCTAAGATATTGCTTTGAAACTTGAGTACATACTTACATCTCAGGCAAGTATCATTACATTTGATTACATTTTGCATGAATCATGGCCCCTTTGTGGACATAGAAAATCTCAATCATTGGTTAAGAATTGTGTTTAGATTATTTTACCTTGTCAATTGCTTTGAAACTTGGAAGGCTTACTTATCATCAGAAGGTGACTATGTAATACAAGTTGCACGACTCAGAATTTAGTTTAGTTAGAACTATATGACCGTCCATTTTGGACTTATAAATTCAGCTTCAGTTTCATACTACCGCTAGTACATGTACTTTGCAACAATTCTTTTTCGACAAAGTAAAAACCAGATGAGCGCCTGCACCCGCAAAGCGATACTCTTGTTTACTGCTAACGCATTGCCATACTAAATTGTTCAGAGACCAAAAGTTAATTTCTCACACCAGTCCAGCAGCCGTTGCCCCAAGAATCAAAATAAAGCATTTTAGGTAGTATACATGATTTTTAAAAACATGCTTTACAGCAAATTTCAATTGATATCGTGTATAGACTTTTCCGTAATAATTTACTCGAAATAAGAACAAATCATGCACACAATTCTTTGTAACAATGAACTCAAACTGGACTATAATTATTAATTCCGTTTTCTTTGCTCACTTGTGGTATAACTCTTCAACTCACTCAAATAGGAATTGTATCCAAACTATTTGATAAAGAAATATTCCGTTGATTGTCAAATAATTTGAATCAACCCGTTTAAATCAAACTATCTGATCATGTTAACGGATCATTACTGATGAATGGATTGTGTACGTCTTTCTCTTATTTTCCAGGCCTTGATTTTATCAGCCTTTTGCGGGATTTATGGTTTTTTTACGTTCAGAGCACCAGCAGCGCATCATGAAACAACCGTGCTTTTAATGAGCCATTATTTCTTCATTGGATACAAGTACAAAAAGGTACTTGTTCCTCTTTTAGTAGTACATGGAATAAGATTAAGTTTAAGACATTTAAAACGATTACTGAGAACATTAAATTTGCGCCGAATGACCCCTGAATCTACGATAGACGACACAGTTCGTGCGATACTTCAAGAACTTTCAGGTAGTGGAAAGTGCATTGGCTACAAAGCAATGTGGAAAAGACTGAAACTGAAGTATGGGTTAAACGTACACAGTTCGATTACTGTGGATTGCTGATCCAGCAGGAATGGAAAGGAGAAAGAGGAGGAGGTTACTCCGTCGACAATTTTCTTGCCCGGGTCCTTACTTTGTGTGGCACATTGACGGATACGATAAAATAAAGCCAATTGGGTTTGCCATCCACGGCGCAATTGACGGATTTAGTAGGCGGATCGTGTGGCTTGCTGTTGGAAACAGTAATAACGATCCTAAATTAATCGCAAAATATTCTTTTACAAACAGTTACAAATGTAGGAGCATTGTCCAAACGCTAATTCGGAGCGACCGGGGAACTGAAAAAGTTGTTGTGCGCCAGCTACAAATATTGTTCAGACAAGGCCATGACGATGAACATTCAGCAGGGAGAAGCAGGTAAAAATACCTCTAATCAAAGGATTGAGTCTTTATGGGCGATGCTACGCCGACAGTGCATGGAATTCAACATGAATCTATTTAAAGATATGCGAGACACAGGCCTATATAATGATGGAAATATTGTCAGTGTTTGTTATATTGTTTCATGCCCATCGTTTTACGTGGTCTTCGGAATTTTGTCACTGAATGGAATTTACACGACATAACACCTGGGAAGCGTAAAGATGGACCTCATGGAAAAAACCCAATGTGTTATTCACCATGCCGGAGTTGAATAACACGACAAGTTACCACCACAGTGTAGACCAGAATGACATAGACATATGTATGCAATTGTATACCCGACCATTGAACACATCGGGTTGCCCGTCTGATTCGTTTACATTGTTTAATCTAATAAGTCCAAATGGAAGGACTGAGCTTGAGAATGCAGAGGTTGCTTTTAATCTTTACATCAGCATCATTTTATTTCTTCAGCAGTTGTAATAAATCAATTCATTAATTCAGCAGTTGTAACAACAGAATTACATTCAATATTACTGTGTTTGTTTTTTTGTTAAAAAAGAGAGCCACGATAGCACTATATCGCCCACTAGAGAAATTTGGTAACTAGTGCAGCCCGTCAAAACAGTTAAATTGAAAAAAATGTCACCAAATGGGCTTTTGTGCAAAACCACAGACCAAGGTCCGTGGCAAAACTGATTTAATTAAAATTAGTTCTAGCAACAATAAAGGAGAATGTTTTAAGAAACCATTAAATCGACTACAAAACGGTATATGTCAATGTTATGCAAATATGTTCAATATTTCATCAATCGCTGAACTTTCGCCATAAGTCATTACATATACTAGTAATGACAAACTCGGTCTATTTCGGTTTTTTTATGGCGGTTGTGCGGCTATTTTATGAATATACCTCATACACGCACGGACATAGGTAACACAATATGCCACTCCACCATTATAAGTGGCATAAATAATCTTGATACTTTAAAAAGAGCCATGTTACACATGGTTAATCCCCCGCCGGGAAGAAGTTACCTGAAGGTTGTACTTTCGTACATTTTACTTGGTGAGAGGAAATCCTTAAAAAGCCGTATAGTTA